>WSTS01000035.1:0-49200 GCA_019627755.1 Serendipita sp. 411 | reverse complement strand
ATACTGACCTTGCACTTTGGGGATTTCGACGTGCTTCTTTTCAACATCGCTATACCAGCCTGATGCGAAAATTTAATCAGGGTAACTGTAATTTGGGATAGGTGAAAAGAGAGAAAGAACCTTGTTGCATTGCCATTACCGCTGCCATAGTCTGGCTCCCGCTAGTTCAGCGCGCATGTCAGGTGTAACGTCTAGGAAATGAATAAAATACGTGTGATGAACCTTCCAATACGCGATATTCCCATAACAGTTCCTCTCAACTCCTCCAGTTTTGTATATTTGGAGTCTTTTCCAACAGTGACGGCCCTGTAAGGGATTAAATAACATAATAGAGAAAATTAGAAAGGATAGGGCCACTCATATTGATTGCGTACTCGGTTGAATGATGGATATTGACATAAACAACTCACCAGTTCAAGGGAGTGGCCACATATTGTCCGATCATCTTATAATCTTGATTTCCATTTGCTATCCCAGCTAATAGGGCGTCCGTAAGAGCAACACCGATATCGATCTCGTTCGCCTTGAATGCTGATATAACCTGGCCGGTTCCCCCTAATAAATCCAACAATGCATTAGAACAAGAATTGGTTGTTGAGAAACGATAAATTCGAATACTTTTGCCAAACGTCTAGTGCTCACCGGGGCGCTCCACGAGTGTAAATGTCTTGCCACCGTCATCCGCTGCAAACTGGAGCAAGGGAGACGCAAAGTGCTCTCTGACTTTAGATGCAACGAAACCAAACAATCGAGCCTTGTCAAAAATCCTTCATCATCCCTGTAATCTCGGACTGACTGTATCCAATGCGTAAGACCATCGAAGTAGTTGTTCAAGAATCATGGGTTCCGAAGTACGTCAACAAGATCAGGACTCTCAAGGCCTTTAATGTCAGTGAAATCCGTATTATGAAACAGATTTTTACCGCGTCTATAAACATCGAAAATATGCGATAATATCAACTGTCCGTGCGTCTACGATCGAGAAGGGGGAGAGAGGGTTTTGATGTTAGGGATCGATGGAATAAGGATTAGGTTAAGAGTGTCATCGAAAATTCCGACAATGCAAAATTTCAGACCTCTTCCAGCTACTTAAGTTGCTTTGGTCTTCGCCAGAGCCCTCTCGCGTAAATCGACGCCAACAAGGACTTTGCTGGCCTTCCAAGCTTGTACAATGTTGACGATATTCTTCCCCAGCGATATTGGGAATGTGATGGCGGCTAAAGCTTGTGCGAAAGTGAGGCGGAGGGCGAAACGAGGTACGTTCTCTACAAAGAGTTCTGAAGAGGTCCAAGCATATGGAAAGAGCGTATAAAGAGGCGTCTTATCCCACTTGAGGAGATAGAGGGCGACGAAGAATAGTTCGTTGCCGGCACACATTGTAAAGAGGACACTCTGTAGATGGAGTATGAGCATTATGAGAAATTTATAACACATCCCACAGAGTAAAAGTCGTTACCTTCTTGTAATACCAGCGTAAGATCCTACTGACATCCTCCTTGACTTCCTTGTGATGTCGTGATCCAGTCGTAAGCGTGCTGATGGTAAGGTTGGTTCAACAAACAGAAAGGATAAGGAATAGTGGCAAATTTACAAACCTGACCATATGCATATAATGGCTAGAGAAGTCCAAGCTGATTAACCCCTGAAATACAAGGGCATAATTTGGATATGCAGATGCGAGGTAGCACAGTAGGCAGCTTGTCGTGCAGCTGTTTTACGAAAGAAGGATCAATTGACAAAGTTTCCTCTGCGTTCCTTAACTGACCGGTCGACTATCATATCGAGGACTGCACCAAACTGGCTGGCTTGTTTGAGTGCTCGTGCGGCATAACCATCAGCGGCATCCAATAATGTCGAAGCGCCGTAGAGTAGTGTGCAATAGCGGGGGTGGAAGGGCATGTAATAGAGCGCTAAAGCGGCCAATACGATACGTGCGTAACCTATTTTGCCGAGGTGGCATCGTAAAAAGACAAGTACGGACGATAACATTGAGCTGCTAGATCATGAAACAAGGCCAAATTGGCTCACCGATGAGATTCGGGACAAAGAGATAGACATTTTCTTCTGTCGTTTTACTTTACAAGGTAGAGAATGAGCGTCGTGATACGATGGTAGTGTCAGAAACATGAACCAAACACTTACGTTGCAATTTCATGTGCTTGGCTTGCGTCGACATCACTGAGAGTAGCTCTCCGTCCTTTCACCACAACATGTGCAGTTCGTTTACTCATTCCGGGGAGGGTATGGAACAGAATATACGAGAGCAAGCCCAAAGCCAAAAATTGAGAACGTCGAGGAGAGGGCCAAGCGCAGTGCTTGCTTTGTCCGTTCAAGTTCCTCTTCCGACCACCTCATCCATTCTGTAGAAACAATAACTTAAAGACCTGCGAACACAAAATAAAGGACGAAATGAGCTATACCGATAGCATATTACGACACCTGGACTCGCTCAAGGAACAAGCAAAGGATGCTCTATGGGCTATCACAAGCTGCGCTTTCAAACCAGCCGCGACTGTGAAAGTAAACGGCCGTACATGTAAGTCGTATAGCCTGCTGCCTGCTTGTATATCTTTCACACACAAGTTCGAGCTGACCTACATCCTCGACTGCGGTTTCACAGACAAAATCGTCAAGCCGCTCGGCGAGGGTGGCTTCTCATTTGTATATCTGGCTCAAGATGAGTTGACAGGCGTAAGCCGTTACTTTATAGTCAAGCCTGAATAGCGCCTCACTCCTGCCAGCGAGAGTTTGCACTGAAGAAGATTCGGGCTCACAATTCGGAGGCTGTGAAGGGAGCAATGAGAGAGATAGAAGCGTACAGGAGATTCAAGTGAGCTAGTTATATTCTGTCTGGGTTGTGTTAACCCCAATGACTAGGCACCCAAATATTATTCGCATATATGTACGTTAAACACCTTTCCCTTCCATTTCGACGATATTGAGTTTGCCCTAGGACTCAGCTGTTGTTCAAGATCCATCTGGTGACGGAAAGATTGTATATTTATTCTTGCCATTGTTCAGGGTGAGTCTGGTCAAATATCGCTCCAGGCGTACTGTGTAATACTGATTCTTGTAATTTATAGCGTGGAAATCTGCAAGACGCCATCAATTCGAATACGATCAACAACTCTCGCTTCTCCGAAAAACAAATGCTCACTCTTTTCAAAGGGACTTGCGAAGCCGTTCGCGCAATGCACGACTATCAAGCCCTCGTTCCTGTAGACGCCCCTTCCGCGGTCCCAACGGGGACCAGAGCGAACCACTCTGCGCACTCTTCAACAGCCACCATCCGACCGGAGATGTTCCAACCACAGCCCTCGAAATTGAAGAATGGCTATACAAATCCTGGTTCAAACGCGGAAGATGACGAAGACGAAGACGATCATTCCTTCCCTGAACCTGAGGGAGATGCAGAGGGTGGTTATTCGTACGGGGGCTCCGTCCCCCTTGTCACCCCAAAGAGCAAAAAATTGGACAAAGGAAAAGGAAGAGCGACAGCTGTATTTGATGGTGATGAGGAGCTCGAGAGGCTCAACGCACAAGGCTCCGCACAAGGTGGTGCCACATATGAAAATGGAGAGGCCCTCGCTCCTGGTTCGGTACCAGCAGGTATGAAAAAGGAACACGTCCCATATGCACATCGGGATATCAAACCGGGAAATATTATGCTATCTGACGAGGGAAATCCGATCCTTATGGACTTTGGAAGCACAATCATGGCTAGGATCTACATAACTACTCGAGGGGAGGCGCTCGTTCAACAAGTATGATCTCCTGCAACAATTGATCGTTCCTTTTTACTCAATTATATCTACAGGATCTTGCAGCTGAGCAGAGCACGATGACATTCCGTGCTCCTGAGCTCTTCGATGTGAAGACTGGAGTAATCTTGGACGAGAAAGTCGATATCTGGGTCGGTTCCTTCTCTCGCATCTTTTCATTCCTTTTTTGACACGCATCTCGTGAAATCACAGTCCCTGGGCTGCACACTCTATGCACTCGCCTATAATCGTTCCCCATTCGAAACCGCGGAGCAAGCTGGCGGCTCTATCGCAATGGCAGCGATGAATGGTCAATACAAGCATCCCGCTGCAGCGGCCAGTGCCTATTCACAAGGGCTGAGAGATCTCATTGATGCATGCATGGTGGTGGACCCCGCTGCGCGGCCGGACATTCACAAGGTCATAGAACTGACGGAAGGCGTCTTAAGAACTCTCGGATAGTTGATATCTACTGTTCACTATGCTTACCGGACGGACAGCCTATTTATTGCTCGACGTTAGCCCTTGTATTCTCGTTTCATCCTATGTTACCTATTGATATCCATCTCACAAGCATGCAAATGGTTATAAGCCACATCCAGCCATTCTATTGTATCGTTTCTCTATGGGATGATAGGACTGCTGTAACAATACAATTGGGGAGGTGCCGCTCAAAGCCATGCTTTCTTGAACAGGGCGAGCGTGCGGAGGAGGCAACGATGAAAGAAAGGTCACGAAATGTAGTGGTACAAATGAATGAAAGAGACTGAGAATGAAGAACTGTCCGTACGCCATTTGACCAACCATACCACGCTTGCGCGAGACCAGGAGGCCAATCGTGGACTACAAAGTATCCTACAAGGTACTTTACATTTGGGGAATGGTATGCGTTCTCGCTTTCAGAGCGCGTTGCCTGGAAGAGAGACACGTCTACCCATTCCTTGAGCGAGTACATCTGCGGGAGCCGGTTCGACGGGCCTATTCACGATGCCTTTAAACGAGAATTCTTCCTGGTCGAGTAATCCCGCTCGGTGTCGAGCTACGTTAGCTACTGTTCGGCGCCGGGCCAATGCAGGGGCATATTCAAGAAGGGAACCTGAGTTACCCTCCTCGACCTCATGAACGGGATAGAGACTGGGAAGAGGCGTCATACTGGCCTTTGAAGAGATGGAACCACTTCGAGATTGAGGGCGGAAACCAATCTTTGCAGTAGCACCGGCGACTTGTGGGAACAAGGGCGGTCCAAATGGCGTGATGGGGGTGACAGGCGATCTTGGAGAACTTGGAGTATATGTTGCATACCTCGTCTCGGGTGTGCTCCCTTGTGAACTGGGAGGAGAGCCAGCCGTGACTAGGGTGCGTTGCTGCTGGAGCAAGGGTTGGACTAGGCGACGGTTAGCATGATATAGAGAAGACGAATGGAGTAAAAGTACCACTACTACGACTCCAAGTGACTCGGAGAGACTTTCCGTCCATAACCATGCCATCAAGCCTCTCGATTGCGACTGTGGCGTCCGACTTGCGAGCGTAGGAGATGAATGCGCAACCTTTGCCAAAATTGACCTAAGAATGGATCAGACAACAGGTTAGTGTGGAGGTTCTTTCCCGTACATTAGTTAGCATGCCGATAGCCCCGAATCGGTTCACGATTTCATGGAGCTGGACGCGAGGGGAAATGCCCCCCACAAAGACCTTAGTGTTCTTGGGATCGACGGAGGCCCATTGGGAGTTGAACTGATCGATTACAATGTTGTCTCGTTGACGTTCCTCCTTGTTGCGGTTATTTGTAAAGAGGACAAGATCCGTCTTGTCGCGAACGCGCTCCTTTGCATGAGCACGCGAGAGCCGAACTTTGCGTTGGATGAGATCAGCTGGAAGGGGGATAGACTAGGGATTGCTTACTTGGACGCCCAAGGCAAAGCACGCCCTGCATGATGTAGAGGGCTCTGGTGCGCTCTGCGATGGAGGGAAAGCGCACAAAGGCGTACTTGGAACCATTCCCTGGATTGCTGACCATACGGATGTCTGTAACGCAGAAAGGATAGATGTAAAGTCTGCCCAGAGCATCGCCGGGCAGGTGGTCCAAGGGGAAGCTGAAGACGTTGCGGAGATCTTCCTCTGTTGCATACGGCGCAAGGTCAGAAACTGGGAGACACACGTCAGCGAGTCTCTCTCAAGAAGCCAGGTGCTTTTGTGCAGAACAGCCAGGCGCTCACCAAACAATGAGAGCACGTCCTCGGCTGGGGACGCCGCGCTCTGCAAGTCTGCTGAGGGAGTACGAGACATTTGAGCAAGCTGGATCATTGCTAATACTGCGCTTGGGGAGCTCTAGGAGCGCTGAGGATTGGAATTCGCGATGGGGGAGAGGGCTAAGTGGGATGGGGGGTGTTTGGTCTCTATCCCACTCGCTTTTATAGTCAACAAGCCCACGTCCAATCAATAAAAGAAAGCCCAGGTTATCTCAGTGTCTACTTGGGTTTTCCAGCTATTTGCAGATCGCGGTCGGCATTGGTCTCGTTGAACTGCGAAGCCACCTTGGGCTGTCATCACCCTTGTCCCTTTTTGCATCCACGCCAGAAACCTCCAAAATGCTTACAAACCCCGTTCTAAGAGCTGCTATGCGTTCCCAAAAACGCAGAAAATTGCCAAAAATCACTGCTCTTGCTTCAGTCGCGTCGCCGCGTCGAGCCTTCACTCAGCCATCGACGACAGCCAAAGCAAGCGTTGTAGAAGTCCCTCAGTCGCGTCTTCAAAGCTTGGAACATGACGCAGGTGAATCAAAGCCCCATAAAAACGATTTATGGCGCTCATTTTGCTTGTATAGAACCATCCAGGCCAAACCTTCAGCCGCAGCAACATCCTTCACCTGTTTCGGGGCTGAACCCTATCTATCTTGACGCTCAAGTGTGTATTTTCGGGAACAATAAGCCATATGATCTCTGATCTGGTGTTGAATAGGCCACCACCCCTATGGACCCCCGTGTCCTCGATGCAATGCTGCCTTTCTTCACAGATCTGTACGGAAATCCACATAGTAGAACCCATTCGTATGGCTGGGAAGCCGAAAAGGCCGTGGATGATGCTCGAAAGGTATGTTCCTCTGTCTCGGAATTGCGTATGTTGGCAGCTGACAGAGTCTTGTTTGCACAACCACAGCATGTGGCCGATCTCATTAGGGCGGATGAAAAGGATATCGTTTTCACCTCTGGGGCAACAGAAAGCAATAATATGATTGTGAAGGGCATCGCTCGTTTTCACAAAGAGAAGAAAAGGCATATCATTACTGTCCAGACCGTACGTTCACAGGCTATGTGGCTGCATCCATCTCATTAGTACAAAATTCAGGAACATAAATGTGTTTTGGACTCCTGCCGGAAGCTGTCAGAAGAGGGGTTCGACGTGACATATCTTCCGGTTAAACAAAACGGCTTAATTGACCTCGATCTACTGGAGTCCTCCATTCGCCCCGACACAAGCTTGATCTCTGTCATGGCTGTCAACAACGAGACAGGTGTCATTCAGCCGCTTGCTGAGATTGGGCGGATCGTCCGCAAGCATCGTGGTGTACACTTCCACACTGATGCAGCTCAAGCCGTCGGAAAGATCCCTCTTGACGTCAACGCTATGAACATCGATCTCATGAGCATTTCTGGGCACAAAATCTACGGTCCCAAAGGTGTCGGTGCCGCCTACGTTAGACGACGTCCTCGAGTGCGACTGGAGCCCATCCTCAGCGGAGGAGGTCAAGAGCGAGGACTGAGAAGTGGCACGTTACCGAGCACCCTCGTAGCGGGGCTGGGGGAGGCATGTAGGATAGCAGCAAAGGAAATGGATGTAAGTTGTTCCAATTTCCCCTCCCCCGGCGATGATATCTTGCATGCAACCTACAATGGTACACTGTCGGAGCCTGGTGACCCCCGGTCGACCGGGCAATGATATTTGCGTGCTGGGGTACTGAGGACCGTTATGCTCCGTTGTGTTGAATGACCGAATTGCTGACATCGCTTTCCAGTATGACCACACCCGCATATCTGCCTTGTCCAAGAGACTCATTGATGGAATTACGTCTCAAGTAGACCATGTCTATCGCAACGGTGATCCGGGTGGTTATCCGGGATGCGTCAACCTCAGCTTTGCCTATATCGAAGGAGAGAGCTTCCTGATGGCCATGAAGGTACGCACATACCTTTTTAGAGTATTTTTGACTAACATTCTGCCAGAACACTGCTCTATCGTCTGGCAGCGCGTGCACGTCTGCATCACTGGAACCTTCCTACGTCCTTCGTGCGTTGGGAGCTACTGACGACATTGCCCATTCCTCAATAAGATTCGGTATCGGACGCTTCAGCACCGAAGAAGAAGTAGATTATGTCGTTGCCGAAACCGTGAAAACGGTTCAGCGTTTACGGGAGCTCAGGTGCGACCTCTTCGGTTTGTTTCTCTTAAATTACTCACACGCGCGTCCAAAGTCCTTTGTGGGAGATGGTGCAGGAAGGCATCGACCTGCAATCAATCAACTGGTCCCAGCATTGAGCTCACAGTTTCACTTTCACCAGGGTACAGCAGGGAGTATCTCGATATTTGGTGAGCCCTATGCATATGGCTGTCACTCTTTGTACAATACGAATCTCTATGCTCTGCTTCAATTGAGGATAATACCCAACTCATGCACCGTGACGTGACGTAAAATAACGAGAAAATGCAGGAAAGATTACAGTCACGACACAAGAAAATATCGGTTGCTTTCCTGATCGATCTATTCTGTGTCAAAAAGGAAAAATGTCGCAACTCGGGTTCGAACCGAGGACCTACTGTGACCAACAGAATGTTAGACAGTTGTGATAACCAACTACACCATCGCGACTTCTTGATGAAGAAGGCGATACACATATATAAATTTAGGTTTTGATTGCAAATCTCAAAATAGCGTTTTTTATATATTCATTAATGAGAGAATAATGCTATAGATAAAGCTGGATCGAAAGGTGCTGCACGACGTCCTGACGAGAGTAGCTATGCGAGGAAGGACCAGATGCTATCATGATCTCTTCCATTCTACACGAGTAACAACCAACCAGGCGGCGAGGACTGTGGTAGCTTCGAAAACGAGGAATGGATATCTAGGTCCCAGTAATAAAGAAATAAGCACGACGAGACTAAAAAGCAATATTGTCATATTACTTCTCCAAGAACTGGCTTCACGTCTGAACGTCCTCCCCGATGCCGTAGCCTCGCCTAGGAGAATCCATGGCAAGATGACAATAACGTTGTGATCACCATCGAAAGGAACGGTATAACCCGCTGTCTGCAATGTACGGATCCATACGACTAGAATTGGCCCTGCAAACGGCAAAAGCCAGGTGAGGAGCAACAAGAAGTGAAAGTTTTGAGTGCGCTTGATATGCTCCTTTCGTAAGCCGTCTGGTGTGGGTGAGGATGAGATGGGACTATCTAGCTTGGTAGTGTTCAGAGACATTCCAGGAGTTCCACAGACCGATAGTTGGATCATAAACACGATCATAAAAGCCACCTGAAAAGGAACGACCACTGCAACTAGGAGTACAATTATGGCAATGGATAGGATCCACCGCTTCGAGGTGCGTTGTTCTCCACTGGAAATTGGTTAGATAGACGCGCAGGTGTAAGTAATGGCAACGCACCTTGGGCTCGAACGGGCGATTTTCTTCTGAATAGCGCTGAAGCAATATGTGATAATCAATAAAATATAAATGCTGGATATCACCAATCCACAGGCGAATAGCCACATGAAGAATGCTAGTGGTGCGAAAAGTGGGTTGCCGCTATTCCCCAAAAATAATTCCTTTGGGGTCGGAAACATAGAGAGGATCACTAAGGAGAGTCCAATGGTGGTGATCAGCCACCAAAAGAGGTCATGGACAATCACCCTGGCAGAAGGGAAGGCACCTGCACGTAACCATGAATACCCGTACAAAAAGCGCGGTTCTTATCGTACCTCTTGTATCATATTGATGCCAGGCCATGCCTTGGATAATGGCAACGACAGAAATGCTCCACATCGCCAGCCCCATCCAATATCTTACACCGAGCCTCCCTAATGTCTCGCGCCAAGCAATTCGTAAATGCAGATTTTCAATCCCACACTCTCCAGAGGAGTAGATGGTCAGTGTCGTGACATGATCATTGCTCTCTCGTTGACGCAGGAAAGGTCCGGTGCGATGTGAATGCAGATAAAAAGTCTCTGCTGCACTATGATAATGTACCTCATTCGGAGACGAGTGATGCATCACGAGAGGGGGTAAACGAAGCCCTAACAGTACTAAGTATAGTCAATGACAAGAAAGATGTGAAAGACGTACCGAGACATTGGCCGGAGTATGCGGTATCTACCTTGTACACAAGTAGGGAATGCGAGAGAAGGTTTGGGAACTTGATTATTGTGCGCAATGATTTTGAGCGGGACGGTAAGGTAAGCGTGACACCAGAAGGCTTTATGGCATCTTCGGGTGCATAAGCAAACTGAGTTTTAAGAACGCAATAGACATACCTAACGTAGTTACGGTCAATTCAGGACTGTTATCAACTTCTACGCTGGCAACCACCCAGCCTGTGCTGTATCTATCGATCCAAACAGCAATATGGTCTTCCGAAGAGAGTGACGGAACCACCAAATCTGCTTCGAAGACAGAAATATGATCATCGTCATTCACTCCCTTGTCAGCAGGAAACGGACCGGGCCATTTCTGACGGGGCAAGTGCATTGTACGACCAGCAAGTTCTATACAATTTGGTTCAGTAGAGCTCGGAGGAGGTTTGGAGCAGTATAGTATCCGAATGGATGGGGTACGGTCGTTGGTCTTTAAAGCCAAAGGCTCTAAACCGTATGAAAAGAGAGTGAAGTGTAGAGGTTGCTGAGGCGGTAAAGGAATCATGTGTATACCCGTCGCTGGGCTTCCGAGCTCTAATTTTCTAGTTTCACGCAAGTAGTTTAGCGTATTCCCTGTGATATTGACCCGGTCACGAGGAGGAGAAATCAAAAGAGGCCTGGAGCGGCCGATTTGATCGATGGAGACGTCGTCCGAACCTCCCTGTGAGAGAGAGAGGGCCAAACGCGCCACTATCGAACGTACTTGATGACACCAGACCATTTCGCGATGCCCAACTCCTGTCCAGGCATCTTGTAGCGATGTGGTCACAATAGTTCTACGGAGCGGGGTGGTACGTTCTGGGAGTGCACAAACTTCGGATGTGATTTGAGAGTCTGTCGCCCCGCCGCATATTGTGATCAGAGGAGTACTGGATGAGATATCGCCAAGCTGAGCTGTTCTCGCATCGGAATAGACGAACTCTGCACGCCTGTCAAACCGGACTGGCGCCAGGTGACTGGGCGTGGACATTGTGATCACGGCGCGTAAATAGTGATCGTTGAGCTCGGTCATTAGCAGTTGGGAGACCAGTCCTCCCATAGAATGTCCCATAAGAATTACTTTTGTGTCTTTCGGATAAAGAGATATGATATAATGGATTGCTTGAGCCGAGTACCTTGCTTGGGTCAAAAGAGTCGGGGGATGGATGGCGGAGAAATCTTCATTGAACTCGACTAAATGAAGTTAGAAAAAGGGGGCTATGTTGAGCACTTGCACCCACCAGCGAAGAAATCCAGTGGTTTTTTGTAGAGTGTTTTATTGTCCTTTTGAAACTGGCGGGCTGCTGATGAAGCTATCGATCGTATCTGCCGAGAAGAGCCTGCATTTCCTGGAATAAACAGAACAGGTGTACCTCGGAGCTGGGACGGCGGGTCAGAGTCCGTCCATCGAGGGAAATTTGAAAACATACCACCGTCAAGTCGTCAACACCACTTTCCCTGTATAACCAGAGAGAGTATCGACTACTCAGAGGAGTCCAGGCGGCATTGAAATCTGACTGAAGAACATAATGCGGCCACATATACGACATTTCACAACCCTGGGGTGAGACAACCAGTGGAGAATGGTTGGCAAGATGGGAGAAATAATACATGAAGAAGCATGCTGCTAGAGCGAGCAGCACCGAGCACGCCTGAGCCGCTCTCGAATGCATTCGTTGGTGGTGAGCGGGGTCAACGTGTGGACTTTACACCTTGGCCATGAGCCAATCCGTCCCAACATCACCAACGACGCCCGTACATCCATTTGCAAATACCAAAAGTCTCTTGACGGTTATCAGAGATGACCATGTTGATATGGAAGCAGAGACCGAATTCTTGGCCGGCTTTGAGGCACGTCATTTTGAATTCGTTCAGCGAGTTAGCAAGTCAACGAGTATATAGGACGACGATACAGTAGATTCAAGGTCAATTCCACCGTCCGTGGTATCCGTGGACGCTCGCTCTGTTATTTCACATGAAATATGGCTTGATGATCAAACATCGGGAGTGGCGTCACGGACTTTTGCTCGGAATGCTGTTATCACAGGGTTTGCAGCAAAGCCTCTCTCCTGTACTACTTTTACTCATGAAATTGCAGCTGGACTTGTGTCGGAGACCATCGAGCTGGTGCCTACGTTGGTAAGCAGCCGCGACCGTCGGCCGGTCGAAACTAAATAGTACCGCAGTCTACGATTGTGTTATAACCACCAAGGAGGTATAGTAGTCATATGCAATATCCAACTCATCAGTCTAAGTTGTGCATAGGGTAACAGCATACACGCCTTGAAGAGGTACAACGATTTCGTAAAACTAAAGCAAAACCTCATGAAAACGCTCCAGGTACTACCCTTCCCTTCTTTTGTTTCAGGAATTAAAATATATTACAGCCAAACATGCGAGCCCATGTGCCCAGCCTACCACCAAAATCACCGCTAGCCCGTTATCGACCAGTATTCCTGGATAGACGGCGACGTGCACTCCAGCACTGGCTCAGGAGTGTGATTTTACACCCAGATATTGGCGGTTGTCTCGCCATACGCCAATGGGTAATGGAGTAAACACCCAAAGACTAGTCCTCAAATGCGTCAATAATACCTAGGGAACAATTCTATAACATCTATTCTTTGGAAACATCATGTTGTACTTTATCCGCAATATGGAGGCTATCCTCCTTTAATACTTCAATAAGCCTTTCTCCCATAGCGGCCAAGCGATTGGCACCTTCTTGTATCGACTCTGTTAGACCAGATGCTGTATCTATCGGGGCGCTATCTTTACGAGGCCTTTGCCACGCTTTCTCCTGACCCTGCTTCACGATGTCCATCCATGTCAAGTTCGTTTCTTTTAACCGCAGTGTGATCTCGTCCTTGATACGTCTTGGCGCACCGGCCCCATCATACGCCAGTGATGTGTATATCTGGACCGTAGAGGCGCCTGCACGAGCAAACTCTATCGCATCGTCGCCAGTCGAGATACCGCCACATCCGACGATAGGTACCGATGCCGGAAGAAGTGGTCGGATAGTCTTCAAGGCGTTCAGTGTGAGTGCTTTCAAAGGTGGTCCGGATAGTCCTCCAGTTTCGCTACGGTTGACTAATGGCCGTCAGTCGACCAGTATTTGTGTTTTTCCATACCCTACTTACGTGATTTGAGAGAAGGTGGCCGTTGTATCGTTGTATTAGAGACTATTAACCCATCAAAGTTGGTCTCTCTGACGGCTTCGGCGACATCCTGCAACTCTCCAACAGAGAGATCTGGTGCAATCTTTACCAAAAGCTTTGGCAATTCCCGGTCAATTTGCAAAGCATCCCTTTCCCTCTTCACCGCATCCAATAATTCTATCAGCATTCCACGTGATTGTAGATTCCGGAGGCCAGGTGTGTTCGGGGATGAGACATTGATGACGAGAACATCAGCAAGGGGTCCAAACGTCCGTACACCAACCAGAAAGTCTCCAAGAGAATCTGGTGGTGACGACTTGTTTTTGCCCAAGTTAACGGAAAGAATTTTGCCCTCTCGAAGTGAAGCATTGGAGTGTGTTTCGGGAGAGCTGAGAGAAGTATAACGAGCTTGCAATCTCGTCAATATCGATGTTGCACCCTTGGAAGGGAACCCATATCGGTTGATGACGGCATTGTCTTCTGTCAAATGAAAAACGCGAGGTTTGGGATTTCCTGCCTGTGGACGCGGGGTGACGCTGCCAACTTCTACCCAGGAGAACCCAAGATCAAAAAGACCTAAAGGTGATGTTAAGCAAACTTTACAGTACAGTTCGGAAGGTGATCCACCATTTACAGCTTCTCCATCCTTGTCGAAACCAGCGGCAAGGCCAACCGGATTAGCCAACTTTTTGTCCCACAACTGTTTGAGGGTCTTAGATGCTTAGCACATCGTCCCATAGTTTTCACTGACCTCGACCTGCAATATTTCATCGTCTCGACCTTGATCCCGCGGTCCTAAACCGCTTTTCAACACGCCGAGAGCAAATTTGTGCCCCTTCTCAGCATCCAGAACTAGTCTTGACAGAGGAGGTACAACATAGCGATGAATTGCTGCTCGAGAATCCGCATAGTAGACCGCGAACAGCGTCGAACCGATTACAATTCCAGTTGAAACCGCAAAAATCCGGAGTGACTGTCCCGTATTTAAGTCATTTACGCTTGAAGTGGACGCATATCTCCTTATAGGAGTACGCCGGAGGACACGAAATGAGGAAGGGCGAAAGGCAAGTGACATTTGTGACCTGCCTCCCGCTGGTATTGTCTACAAGAAAAGCGGGAGGCTACAGGAAACTAACAAAGAGGAACTGGAAATAATAATTTTACTTATTGTCGAAGAACCAACTGCCTGGTTCCTTCAGGCACACGCCACCCATGAGTCGCTGCAGCTCGATTGAATCCTGAGAGCAGTTAGCAAATGAAAGAGACAGCATATCAGGCACATACCTTCAAGAGCCTCGTGCACCCCATATGCTCGTTTCCAGTCATCGCCGCCAGCAAGTCTTGCGGGACGCGGCTCAGTGCTAGAGATGGCCATTCGGATTTGCAGAAGGACAGCAGCGATATTATAGCTTGGCAACCAACCATCCTGAACAAGCAAATCCATACAAATGGACCCGCTATCAAAGAATTAGCATTTGCTTCGCTAGTGGTAACACAAGCTCACCCAGCAGTAACATGACCACCACCACCTTGTAAGAACGGTAAAAGACGAGGTTTGATTAAGCGGAAGAACGGCGGGGAATGTGGAAAATTGGGCGGGAAACGTATTTCGAATAGGAGAGAGTTGACCTTCTTGGAGGTCATATCCTTTGCGATTGGCAAATCTTTGTCAAACGAATGGAGTTCAACAATCCACTGGAATAGATTGTCTCCCATAACCTCTGGAGAGATGTAGTAGCCCAACTCTCGAAGACTCTTTGCTTTACGCTGTTCTTCCATCATATACTTGAACTCCTTTTGGAGATGCATCGTTGACATGGGAGAAGCTTGCGTGGGTGCACTGAGAAGTTGGTAGTCTGTTTGTTCGACCCAGGATGGGTCGTGTTTCCAGTCGTCAGCCGGTGGTGGAGGTGGTGGGGGCTCGGTGCGATCTTCAAATTTGAAGACTTCTAGGTCTTCATCGTCAAATGGTTTCTCTTGAAATGCCTTGCGATTCCTTTGCACTATGAGATCGAGCTGGTCGATACGGAGGGGTATCCCAACGGGTTTACCATTCAGGACGAAACCGTTCTTGGAATCCAATGTTAACGTCTTGATTGCAACCTTGCTATCTTCTTCCTCCTTGAGCGTTTGTTGTATAGTAGAACTCTGGACCAATAAGTATCGAGTTGAAATCCACGTGACTTCTGGAACGACGAAATATCTGAAACGATTAAGTGGACATAGGAGACCAAGACAACATTACTCACGGAATTGTGCTAACAAATTTATCTGGAAGGTTCACAAGTTCTGCGATGGCCAGAGCAGTGGACGGTGCGAGTTCCGAGTTCTTCCATCGGCTGGTCGCCGCTCGAGAATAGCTCTTATGAATAGGTCAAAGATATCCAAATCCACCATTATTTCACCTTACCATGCTAATATTTCCGTCTTTCGCGAAGTAGACGCCTATCGAGTGTTCAGCGCCCGAGTCATTGAAGGTCTTGTACTAACCGTTCCCGTATGCTCTGCCGTGAGCAATATCCTTGAAGTGCAACCCTTGGCGGATGATCTGAACGAGACGTTAGTTGAATAATCCTCTGGGAACTACAGTAAATACCGAATGCCAATTCATCAAGGGCGATCCATGCCAAGCCTATCACAAAATTAACACAGAGTGTTCAACAGAATAAAAACAGGTCCATACATATAGAGTTGGGTGCTTTTTGGCATTGTTATTGCTTGACATGGCCGTTTGCACGGCAGCTTGGAACTTGGCTTCAGCTTGAGGAGAACCAACGCTGAACCGGAATTGATGGTACATAGCATTCGTTTCTGTGAAGCGAAATAAGACAGATAATGTCACAGATGATTTACATACCAATGCCTTGAACACGTTCGGATGGTGTGGAAAGCTCTTCAATATATGCCGTACAGGACGCAACACACCTGATGGACCATAAGGACATCTCAGATCCAAATGGTTCAAGCTCACCATCTCAGTAGCGTCCATGCCGACGCCGGAATATTGTCCTTCATGTTCCTGACAGTTTGTCGACCCCTTGCTTTGCTTGAAGGGGTAATGCGAAGAAGGTACTGCCTCATTTCACTGACCTTGATCCTGTAAGTTGATATACGAATGCAAACACAGTTGAAAGTCTCACTTTCGGTATTTTGTTCAGCATGTCTACGATAGCACCACGTTGTGACGCTATGGGGAGTCGATCGAAGTCATAAAGTCCATCATCTTCTGGTTCTTCCTTGAAAGTAGCTGCGGGTGCCGTTGTGCTCATATAATTTTGAAAAGTTCTGTCTCCGACTGTCCGACTTGGTTTCGGAACCTTGGGCAGAGGTGAGCTTGGCATTCGTCAATCCTTCATCTCACATACACGCAACCCAATTCCAACCGGAAGTTCCTCCTTTAGTTGGCCATCGAGAGCACTCGCGTATGCGAAAGAAACCAGTAGGTCTACGACTGCAGGGTTGTGGATGATATCGTACTAATCTCACAGTAAGCACAAAGGACTTGAGGAGGACTTGTAACCCACCTCAATGGATGTGCCAAAGCTAAGTGCGTAGAATTGGTATGCACATAGACCTTTCTCGCAGACATACGGTTTGATGGCGACAAATTCGGAGTGAATACGCTGGTGGCACACGAGACAAAATCGTGGGCACAGCTGATTTGTGATAGTGAGAATTGCATTTTGAATATAGAAAAATCACAAACCAAAACTCTCCTTATGAGGTAGCTGAACGCGACCAAAGGAAGATTGATGGATGTTATACCTGCACCACGAGGACGAAGCAATGGGTCCAGTGGTAGGTGGGCTATAGATCTCTCTTCGAGATCTGCCGCCTGAATCTGCCTTGCCAAATTTCCATAAGCTATCTCAGGGGATATCTGTTTTTCCCTGTGATGAGCCAAGAGCATCTCTGCTCCAGCCCAACCAATGCCAAACCTGACCCTAAGTTGGATGAGTGAGATTAACGAGTCATTGAGAAGACTGTTCAAGCTGGTGCTTAAGCTGAATTTGTCAAATCTGCCAGGGTCATGGCTCGGTTCGAGTTCTGGCGTGGCCTCCTTTTCTTGAATATCCCAAGTGTCTGGGTCGTTCTCATCGAATTCTGGGACGACTGGTTCGGGCTCTGGAACATACTTCTCATCCTCTTTGAGTCCATAATCACGAGTAGTAGCCTCGACCACTTCTCTCGAGGGTTTCCCATCTGAAAGACCAACATGGAAGCGTATCTTGGCAAAACCAGAGAGGACTTGTCCAGTTTCAGACAGAGGTGGATAAGAACCACGGAAGCCTGAGACGATCAGTGTAATGTGTTGATCAGGTAGGAGCAATGTTCTGTCCCATGCCGCCAAAGCATTCGGGGGCGTAGACAACTAGTAGGGAGTGAGTCATATATATAGCCCAGAAGCTGGTGGCATACCTTGATGACTGGGCACGATACGCAAACGACTGGAAAGTGTCATGAGTGTGAGCATTCGAACGGATCCACCAAAGCGACCCACCAAACTCGCTGGAACCAAACCGAACCAAACCCGGTCTCCAATCAGCAGCCACAACTTCCAGAAAGTCCCGTTTCAGTGCTACCATCTGTTGTGCCAGATCCTTATGATGGAAGAGCTCCATTCCTTCTCCGTCAAGGCTGGCATGACCGTCGTCCTCATCATCATCTACTTCCATCTCTTCGTCATCTTCATCATCTTCATCATCACGGAGACCCAAGGCACTGGCAACTGAATTCACTAGACGAACGACGGTGTCCTTGAGCGGTTTCGCAGATGAAGACGACACGTTTTCCAGAACCTCAGACACCGTCTCGTGCGCATCGTCCTGTTGATCATATGCTAGGCACGTGTGTTCGCTTGGATACGACGATGTGTCTACGGCCACAACAACATATCGTGTAAGTGGAAAGTATATAGGGCAACTAATCAAATAAACGTACCTGTGATCAACAATAGGGGTTTTGAAATGGGGTCTCCATCATACATCAATGTAAACTCAACCGAGCCCTCGTCGTCTCCTGAACGCAGTCCTGGAAGGCGTTAGGCAAGATCTACGCGTAGATACACGAACAAACAACCTTTTATTTGTACACCATGTAGCTCCCAGCCTTTCTTTGAAAGGGCCTGAAGCTCAGAGAGGTCGCCCAAGAAGCGCTTTCTACCTGTAAGAGACATCGCAATCTTCTGCAGCGTCAATATGATTCGTTTATACTTATACAATACACATACGCGTCGCAGACACAACAGGATCTAGAAAAGTGAATATTTACCTGAGCGTCTCCGTGAGTGGCAGGCTTTGAGGTTGTAACAAGGAGTCTGACTGTTTGTCTCGCGAGTCAGTCTCAAAGGGAGCCTGAAGGTATCTATCCTGTGGAGATGTATCGTAGTTTGGTGCGACACCGTGATCGCGGAGAGCAACCTTTGGACCCCGCGCCTCTCGAGGCTGGATCGAACTGTCGACCACTACCACATCTGGCGTGTTACCTCAAAAATGTCTGGAAAGGGATTCAAAATGAGAGCAGTGGCCTACATATCACCTCAGGTATCTTTGACACTGAAACGAATTATCTCTGCTCACGTATACATCCACCAAGAACTTTCCGATGTTGGTGAAATCCTTTGGAACCAAGGAGAGCGAAGAGCTGAAATATCATTATATCGCCCATACATCACTGGATGTCATTGAAGAACGCAGTTGCGCTGCCTTTCTCTGTTCCCTAAGGTCAAAACTCATGGCCTGAGATAGTCAACGCGGATCCAAAGGCGACTGAGTGCTTCCTTGGTTTACTCTATGTCTTGGAGGATGTTTGCGTTTATGGTTATATCACCCGTAAGGGCTTGAAGTTGGCCCCTCGATTGACTCTTGTTTACCTTGCACCTAGCCACAAGAGTCAAGATTGTCCTCGCAATGGATCAAGTAGACGATTTTCTGAAGGATTCTGATGTCATACTGGTGAGTAGATGCTCTCCCCCCGTTTGCGCACGCTGATATAGCCCTCTACAGCTTTTCAAAGCACTTCATACAGCGTATCACGACACATTATGCAATCCCTTCCTACATCAACCGTTATCTCAAGGGCTTCGAACGGAAGACATCGCGCAGATGATGGGTCGTGGTGATAAGTGGAAAGGTTTACGTCGCCGTCTGGATAGAATCGCAGCCGCCGCCGAAAAGCATGCTATTGCTGCCCAATGAATACTGGATTGCATCTTTGAATTATACGGTCCGACGATCATACCGCTGACCTCGTCAACATTGGTCGCTCCCTCCATCCTATGGGATGCTGACCCTATTGTACGGACCAAGATCAAATCGCCTTCCTAATGACTCGGCTTGCTCCAGCTTACAGCAGCTCGGGACAGATACGGGGCATACATATACAGTATTTCCTCCAAGTATAAGGGAATGTCGATCTGCCATTAGTCTATAGGGCACATATGGCAATTTACAGATGAAATAAAAAAACGCAGATGTGCTGTGCGCGATATTGGTCTCTATTAGAGTTGACAAGATTGTTTATGACCAAGAGTGAGTCCAGCTGCGAGGATATTAGTTAGGCAAGCATGAAATAGCCACCAAGGTCGCTTACTAAGTTATTGTCCATGCTGTATTTTCGTAGAGTGCGTTGCATTTGCCTTCGTTAAACCACGGGCTATGTGTTCGACATAAACACCAGTTGAGCTTTGGAGCGCCAGACCAGTTCAGCGGATAGATCTAGGAAAGTCATGAGACTGCAGCTCCAAAGTGAAGAATGAAATAATCGAACCTTTCCGTTCTCTAATACGCGTAGCTCATGGGTTTTGCCTTCTGAGGCCTGCCACTCTTTCACACACGCTCTCAAAGCTACTGGGCCCGTCAGTTTCTCCGGTTCACGGTTGAACGCGGGCTCATTTTGGTGCTTGACGACATAGTCCAAGGGCTTGTAGAAGAACGGGTGACCTGGTTTTGTCGCGGCGAAGAACGCGTTGGGAATTGAATGTTCGAAATTATCTTCTCCCATATGGCCGACGAAAGCAATGGGTTTTGCATCCTCGTCATGAGCGAGGAATTGCGTGATATGCTTATCAATAGGACCCAAGGGTATGAGATCCAAGTCGCCGTATACTCCACCGAATTTGTGCATATAAATGTTGCGAATCTAAAAAAGGAAGTGTCAGTGTCGGTGTCGATTGAAAAAGGGAGAGAGGAATCACCATATCGGCTCGGAATATTTCCCTCGGTAAATTATTGTATGTCTCCAAGTATTCTGGGTAGAACTTTTCCACCAACTGACGATTATCTTCATCTGTCCAAAGCACATATCTTTACCGAAGGTTGTCAGCAAGCATTTCCGACGATCGGCGCCGAGAAAAGGCACTCACGTCCATCGCTTGCCATGAATCCTCCTCCAGTCATTGCTCCATTTCTGGAACCGAGATGGCAGGTCTCTTGTTTTCCAGCTTTGGTGGATCAACAGTCGAGGGAGAGGCTTGCCGTGTTCGACCAGCTCTATGAGTTGACTGGGCATCATAACTTCGGCCCACTCTGACTGGTCACCTGTGCTTTGCTTAGAATCGGAGGGTCCTCCAAGACCTTGTGCGCCTGATTCTGCTTCCCCCAATAGCCTGGGGCATGCATCGAACTCGCCCTCGTTGAAAGTGGGTAGGGCAGGTAGGTCGGGCGCGTTGGGTAACACGATCAGCGCAGACAGAACGAGTACCACAAAGAGGACCAAACCCAATCGAAATGCTTTTTTATGTTGAGAGGATTTGTCTCGCAACCACCGTGGGCCTGTGAGGAGACTCCTAGGCCGCCAACGGGAGATGGAACTATTAGCACTTCTATATGATTCTTCATTATAATCACTGGTATTTCTTCCGTCTTCAAGTTCATACGAAGCGACTCGTGAATATTTTGTGGAGCTCATGAGTGCTGAGCTACCGGAACGAAAAATACACGATGAGATGGGGGAGTTCAAGTTGGAGGTAAAATATTAGATTAAAGACATAAAGGTAACGGGGAACTGTGTACGCGATTCAGCAAATTTAAAATACCGCTTCGAAGAAGCATAGCCCTGGGCGCCCGGCTGGTCGATATGCATGCTGGGAACTGAAGCACTCGGAACATTGTCAGAAACCAAATAAACGGCGCCTGGTCACCATGTAAACTTTTCCCAAGAGTGTGCCCAACTACCACAGGTCAGAATGAGACAAAATGGTTTGAAAACGGTGAAAACGTACTAGGTTATTGTCCAGGCGTGAGGATATAGCGAGTTGCAGAGGGCCGCGTTGAATGTCACACTTTGGGGACGGCAGATGCACTGGGGGAAAGCCAGAAAATGATCAACCAACGGATGATACGATTTGAAAGTGGCTAACCTGATCCTTAAAAGGAGAGTCCCACCAGCTGAAAGGGTAAATCTGAATAGGCCCAGGTAATCAGCGACGAGCAGCCAATAGGTTCCATGTACATACCTTGCCATTCTCTAGAATTGCCACCTCGTCAAACTTGCCATCCCCGTGTCTCCTGTCCCGCTCTGCTTCCCATTGCTTTACGCACGTCCTCAACGCGACTGGTCCTGTTAGAGCTTCAGGTTGACGGTTATACTTTTCTGAGCCTTGATGTTGTTGTATAAAATGTAAAGGCTTTAACCAGAACGGATGGCCGGCAGGAACAGAGGCCATGAATGCGTTTGGTATTGAATGTTCGAACTCATCTCCGCTCATATGACCGACATAGGCGACGTGGATAGGAGGTGGGTCGGTTCGGATGAGTACGGGAAGGTGTTCGGGAATAGGTGATAGAGGAACGAGATCCAAATCTGCATAAATACCACCAAAGCGGTGCATGTACATATTTCTAGCCTAAAAAGATTGGTCACACATGCTTGCTCATGCTGGTAGTATAGATACGCACCATATCTGCGCGATATATTTCTTTGGGTAGTGAATCATATGATTTGAGGTATTCGGGGTAGAATTTTTCGACCAATCTCCGGTTGTCTTTGTCCGTCCAAAGAACGTATCTATCAATGTTGTGAGTTACGGATAGATCGTTTGGATGGAATCACATGAAAATTTACCCCCAATCTGAGCCATGCAACTTTCTCCATTGTTTACTCCACTTTTGGAATTTTTCGGGGAGATGCTCGTCCTTCCAACTTTGATGTAGGAGGAGAGAATTGGGCGGATGAGAGCTATTAAGCTTGTCCATAAGTTCACTGGGTCGTACTATACGTGCCCAATACAAATCGTCGTCTTCGTCGTCTTCATCATCGTCAGTCGTGGAAGAGTTCGTAACAGGATGCCGAAAGTTCAAGCCCTGGACGGCAAATTTGCACTTTACGGCGGTAGACATGTGTGCAATTTCCTTTCTACTGTTGATAATCAACAGTATAACGAACAGTGCCGTTGGTAAAAAAGCCCAAGCAGTAATCCGCCGACACCGGCTGGGAGCTGGCTTCCGCCTCATGTGGATTGTCTCCTCCAAACTTTCGTTACTGAGTTGTGCATAACCTCTGCTTCCCATTTCATAACCGTTTGCACCGCGGTTTTGAAGAAATCTAGGGAGGTATGACATGGCGCTGAACAAGCTACGTGCGCATTACTAGGCGCTCCGATCCCTCCAAGGGCCGCTCAATTAGATAGTCAACCCGAAGAAAATATCCGATGAAGAGTTTCATTTTTACAGACAAGTTGAATTTGTATCAGCTATACACCCCCACCAGTAAAATTGACAAGTATCGTTAGCAATGCCCGGCTTGTATAAATAACGTTTCATCCATAAGCATGCCCTCAGAGATTCCAACCACTTTCCTGACACTGTCTGCATTCGTTAACTGTGGTCCTGGCTATCCAGTTACACAAAGTTTATTGAGATTGATCATCAGAATCAATAATAGAGGGACGGCTCCGAAGGTCTACGATCGATTAAAACAAGAGAAGCGACATAATGGTGCGTATAGGGATTCTAGGGAGCATTCGTTGCATAGGACCTAGTTCCTTCGGAACCAGCGGAAAATGTTCCTTCGCAAGAAGTAGAAGATACACTGTAAAGTACGCGTCAGCAAAATAACTCTCGAATCATCACAAGGATATACATACTCCAGCGAAGCGGACAAAAGAAAGGCCGAAAGTGGCCCAGAGGATGAACTTGAAGTACGCGTTTTGTCTCTTGCGGAGTGCTAGATCGATCTCGGCATCCGTAACTCCGGCTGGTCGAGGCCCATTGATGTTCTCAATAAGCACAGCCAGAGCAGCATTCGATAGCATCCAGCAAATCACCAGGCGAGTACGGAAGGTCCTATTAGAGTCCTGGAAACAAAGACAAGTTAAGGGAGTGAAAGACAAAGAAACCCGCATACTCACATCCATGGTAGGCTCCTCAATCGTCTCCTTGATCTCGAGCTTCTTCACTGCCCGATCCACCGTTTCTTGGAATGCAGCATCAATATCTTCTTGTACTTTTTCAACATCATCGACGGTGGCTGGAGCATCGTCCTTTCCCTTCTTTGAGGACAAAGATGGCAATGGATCAGCCTTATCGCTTCCCTTTGTGCCCCAAGAAACGTCGTGTCTGGAACCCACAGTCAGCAGGCGATAATCTTGGCAAAGAACAGAAACTCACAAGTTGCAGAAGGCGTAAACGTTGAGGACATTCGTGAAGCTGGGGGCGAGGGACAAATAAGCAGGCAGACTGGTAAACATGTGCCATGGGTCTCGATAGAGAAGCGAGGAGAGCAAGTATATGCCAAATGTTGCAGTCAAAGCGGCGAGTAGAGTTCCATTTGTACCCGATAAAAGCACATCCAATCGGGCTTGTGGGGAGTTGGCATTGGAGAAGTTGATGGTCTGGAGAAAACGAAAGGTCAGCTAATCTAGAGGGACGTCGTAAAAGGACTCACTGAGAAGGCTTTGACCGTCAATACTATGGAGCAAGCAAACAAGTAGACAGCCAAAAAGGCGAATATCCTGTATCACCAATAAGTGACTAGACGGAGCTTCTGGTTCCAAATACCTACCAGAGCGAGGCCACATACATGAACCGCTCCCCTTTAGGTCGATTACCGAGAGCGAGAACGAATTGAAGGGCCAGGGTAGCCAAATAGATCCATTTGAATGCCAAATTTACGTAACCAGTCTATATCCAACGCGTGAGATGGTGATCTATGCAGGTCAACGGAACACTTACAACCGTGGCAGTTCCGAACATGAAGAAGGGACTTG
Organism: Serendipita sp. 411; assembly: GCA_019627755.1. Classification (NCBI taxonomy): domain Eukaryota; kingdom Fungi; phylum Basidiomycota; class Agaricomycetes; order Sebacinales; family Serendipitaceae; genus Serendipita; species Serendipita sp. 411. The sequence continues at coordinate 24,687 of WSTS01000035.1, read as the reverse complement.
ATTGATTCGTGTCAGGCAAGAGGTCGATAATGATGCTGAATGTCAGCCAAAGATTTGCCAAGGCAAACCATGTGAAGAGGAGGTTGAATAGATTATAAAGAGCCTGTAAATGGAAGAAGAACATGCTGAGGGAAGGGTCAAATTACTCGTCCGAATTAGTGGTATTTAAGCATACCGAATCATGCCATGGCTGGACTTATAGATGCTAAAGAAGTTCCAGAGGGCGTACTATAATCCCCGATGTGAGAGCAGGCAAGGTGATCTACAGGTTAAACTTACAACGCTGGCTGCGAAGGACCCGTTGAGCCATCGACGACGCTGACCAATTAATTCCGCAGCAGATTCTGGCACATCCGTTTCTGCTTTGCTAGGCTTCACATAGGTCAACGTCCACCTAGCATTCTCCTTTGCAACAAGTTCGAAGCAGAGAATACGGTCCTCAGCCCTAGTAGAGGGAGTCGTAAATCACTATTCACTACTATCTGTCGCATTACTCACAAGAACATGTTCTTAGTAAAGATCCCCATCCCGTAGATACCCTTCTTTCCAAGGCGGTCAGCCACTAATAGGGAGCATCAGCAAATAATCCACCGGATTGGATCTATGGACATACTCGAATGGTCACCATGGAAGTATTGATCCAGTGGTCGACCTTGGATTGCTCGATAACGATAAGCACTGAAGGCCCCGGGTAGCACTGATACATAACCGAAAGAGCTCTCGAGTGGTTTGTCCAAGATGTTTGACATTTTATACTCAAAGTTTTGAGCTGCTACCAATGGATTGAGGAGCTTTTTACCGCCTTTTAACATTGCGTGAATCTCGCCACACGCTCCGCCCAAGTTCTGACGAAATGTAGCGAGATCAGTATAATACATGACATACTTGGTCAGAGGGGAACATACAGGGTCGTTATAGAAGGCGTCCCATAGGTGGAAGATACTCTTATGACCCGGTTTAGTTCCCGCATCGATCAAAACGCAGACCTCTGGCTGTAGTTGTTTGCCAATAGCGTTGAACAACCAACGGTGAGAGTTGATCTTCTTCTGGTTCTGGGCCTTGATAACGAGGATGATCTGAACAGGGACCAGATTGTTTGCATCATCTCCATGAGGAAGGACGAGAGAAGGCGTTGCATCGATACTAAGTTGCGTCGTGTACTCGAAGATGTGGGCAACAATATCCTTCTTGTCGATTTGCTTCTTCATGATCCCATCTTGATAGACACCTACAGTCTGGGGACGAATTATTATAACAAAGCCAAGATTATTGAATAGAAAACACATACGGCAAATACGTCCAAGACGGTCTTGTCCATAGCCTCCAAACCGTCCACGATGAGCGCCACCGTAATGCGCTGCCACGCCGGTATTCCTTGAATACGAATATAAGTATCTGATGTTGAATCTATGCCATAAGCTTACCCTTTTCAGTGGAATCACGCCAGAACTTGCTTTGTTTGGTCTTGCAGATATCTCGAATGTTCATCATTACACCGTGCAAAGTGCGCGAATAGAGCATTTTATCCTATGGACTAGATGAAAAACAAGAACCTACATATGAGGAAGATTGCTTACTTCGTTATAGGAGGTGACAGCAATAAGCAACTCGGTTGGTCGATTATAGATGACTTGGCGAAGTTTCCAGCCTTTGTGACAGTGAGATTAATTGTCAATGACACAATAGTATAGCTTCTTTACCTGAATCAATATCGAAATCGTCGGGATCCACGGTTGCTGCTGTATATCGCATGTGGGTAAACTCTTTGGTGGTGGTCGCGTTCTTCCATTTTGCCTCGATAGCATCGAGAACTGCAGTGGGGACAGCATATTCTGAGACGAAATTCCCATTCGTCAGTTTGACCTTTTTGGTTTTCCCGCGTTTGATAGTCTGTCGCTTTCTCCAACCGGCATCCACAGAAGACATGGTTGGTTGCGGGGAAGGTGCCCCATGTCTAAGGGAGGAGTGTGTATGAGTGAGTGACAGTAATCTCAATGAGAAAGTCCGGGTGTTTGTAAATGGGTACGAACCTTCCACCGAGACTCGGAGGGGGATAGAATCCTCCACTGAATCCAGCACCTTCGTTCAACGGCCTGTTTTCTTCGCTTTCGTCGTGTTCATATCTTCCATGGCTTCCATGATCAACTGAGCCAAAATCACTCAGCTGCACTCCGGATGTGCTCCTGCCACCGGCGGTCCCATAAGGTGTCTGCATGTACCCTTGTGAGCCTTGGTTGTAGGTTCCTTGGCCAAACTGATTGGCAGGGGATTCGAACGGTGAGCTGGGCGCCGTTCCGTAATTACTTCCCGTCGTAAAGCTTCCTGGGCCTGGGGGATTGAGGGTGTTCCTTCCGTAGTTTCCTGGCACGTTCAAGTTTTCATGGCTAGCCATGAACGGATCGCGCAAAGCTTGGCGCGGTGGACTTTGCTCTCTGGAGCGCGGTGGGGTATGGACTGGAGAAGGTGCATAATGTACTCCACGCCCACCAGGCGCAGCTATAGGAGGAGGTGGTGGAATTGGAGGTGCTCCAGGCTGCTGGGACATGGTGATTTCGTTAGCAAGTTGAAAGTAACAATACGAGACTCGGTGTTATGTCGTTTATGTCTTTATGCCTGATTTTGGGTCTTGTAGTTTGCTGGCTCCGTTGTCGTGGGCGGGTCGAAATTTAGGAATCGCAGCAAGACCGACCCCCAATGCAGAAGCGAGGCGCTAAGTAATGGTCTCCAAGCTTCGCACAAAGAGTATATATATATTCCCTCACGGCAACCACGGTCTCGTGTTTCGCCGTAAATATACGGGATTTTGACCCAGACGAGCCACAGCCAGAACAGACTCGAAGGAATCCGTGCGGCCTGGCCTCCTCGTTGCGCTCGGTTGGATGCTGTGAGGCGCCGAATGAGCTCACTGGTGCTGGACTCGGCTAGTCTGTGCTGTAAATGGGGGGGAAGGTGGAGATTGGCAAAGGTGGAAACCACTTGTAACTTGTCGCTTTACGACCCAACGAGTTTCTTCACGCGATTGCAATAACCAACGATAGCTTAGAGCAACGGCATCGAAATAATAGGTCTGAAAGTGACGTTGTCAAGAGTACTGATAATGATTGGCATATACATATACACATCGACACCAGAGGCAAAGGCAGTACTCTCCAACTTATCACAACAACAGAGGCAACTCTCCCAGCGGGTGTTGAGACCTGCTGTGTACGGAATAGCAGTTGAATAGTGAGGAGGCATAATAACTTATCACTCCCGAAGATTGCCTGAGCCAAACTGTCTCGTAAAACTGCTCAGAATAGCACGGTAATGAGATTGGTGGCTCTTGCTTCTTTCACCTATTATATTGGTGAATTATAGTGGTTGATTATCTCCATTATTCCCCCATAAGCTATTGTGCCGCATTCAATTGCTATTCCGTGAACAGGTCTTAGTGCCTACTGTGTCTGGTAGTTGGCGAACAAACCTCCTGAGGGTTCACCTGACCGATCAAAGAGGATTGGAAATTGCCTTATCGACATGCTTTGAACATATACGGAGTTCAAACATAAAGCTATTGTCACATTGATTCAGATCTTTTGAGCAGCTTCCGTCTCTCGCTGCAGGCCTATCTCGTACAACTGCTGATCCTCTTAACACTTGATTTAAAGCAGTAATCACTGGTGCGGTCGTTTTTAACAGCCAAATCAATGAATGTCATAAGGGATATTATTAAGAAGCTCCTATGACAAGTCTTGGATCCTCCCACTGCGATCACCCCGCGGATATAGCAGATTCGATGTGCATAATTGATCCTTTGGATGCAATAATAAAGGAAAATCGTCAACTAATGCCCGAAGAGTAAACGGTGCAAAATATACGCAACCAATGTGCTAAACGCCTCTTTATTTCTATCGCAGATCACCCGTAATGGGAATGGACAACTGAAACAAGTAAAAACTACACCCCGACAGGGCGTTGTAATCTACCGAACGCAGTCATATGGTGCTCGTGTAGACAGCAGAGTGTAAAGGGAGCGAAATGGCAGCGATGAGTGTCCTATAGCCAGAGATCGCTTCCAAGAAACCCGAAAGGCATGCCGATGCATTCGTTGACCATGGCAAGCCCATAGCACGAATGTGACGCCGGTGTTGAAGGTAAAGGGAGGGATGCCAAATGGAATTGGGCTTCTAAAAGCGCAATCCTACCAAACCTGGTGGAATTTCCGCTTCGTTTGCCTGGCTGGATTGTCCATCAAGCCCACGGAAGCCACCACAAGGGATTTATGGCTGGTCCAAGCAAGGATAAAAGCAGCCTGACGCGAATCTCTCTTCCCCCCATTCCTCTCCTCTCCCTGTTCGTTTACTTCTGAAGCGACGAAGATACCAGTCCAAGCAGTTTGTGTGTCCCCTCGTCCGAGTCTCTGGAGCCTCCTACGACGTGGTGTAGCCCCTCTCTCGAGGCGGTGGGTAGCGAGCTCGCCGATACGTTGCTCGTGAAAGCCAACCATGTCACAAGATGACTTTCCAAGTGTTCGGAACTGGATAGGACTGATGCTTGAAGACTCATTCCCTCGTTTTGGAGACCAGCCACCAGTGGACAACGAGACAACGTCCACCATTGGCAGAAATAGGACCGAAGTCGCGTCGATGAACCTCAAAGTTCTCGAATTCGACTTGGGTCCATCTCGCCAACGACTGGAAGTTGTTAGCCACACATGGCGGATCCCCGCGACCATCAAGCCAGGGCCGAAAGCAACACTCGTCTCTGTATGCCTTCCGGTCTCTGCATTCGGAACCAAAACAGTGCCCGAATACAAAGACGCTTTACTGGCAGCAGTGAGAGGAGTGCTCAATTTCGCCCATCCAGAGTCTTTGAAATACCAGCCATTCCTAGTCCAACACGTGAGTTAGACAATTTCGTTCCATTGAAACGGCGTCCATTGACCGACTATCATAGCTGTCGCTTTGCATTCAAGACGTTTCACTCGTCTTTCAGAAGCTTCCGTTACCTTACTTCGACCCTAATGTCCTCCAAGAGTTGGAGGCAAAACAAGCGGGGACCAACGACGTTCAGTCCTTCAGACCAGTCGTTCAACCTCGGTTGAATTATGACCTTGAATATGATCTAGACCAGGGCTCGCAAGTTTTGCATTTCGAAGTCTCTGCAAAACCTCCAAACTCGTTCCGCCATGCTGTGGCGGTATCCCTCGCACCACCCAGCGACGGCAGCGATATCTTGTTGTATCGCAAGAGTCAAGTATTAGCTCAGGTTGTAAACCTTTTCACTTACTTACCATGGCCGTGGTGCATGTTTCACCTTTCCTCCCCTTGTTCGCCTCGAACAATGACCAGCCATGACCACCTGATCATGTCCTTGTAGTAACTTTGATGTTATGTGCTTTGTATTTCTATATTTTACCAATATAGACCCTCTTTCTGGATGAGCGGCGGTACTTGAGGTGATGGAAGCAGGTCAAGAGTAACTTTTGTCTAAGATGCTCCGGGTCGGGCGTTGTGGGGCATGAGCTGAAAAGCTATCTAATAGCCGATATATTTGAGTATTTTATGTCCATTAAGGTATGTCCGATTGACTCTGACTCTTCAGAAGGGCACGTCACTGAATTCCCTGACAGATGGCAGACGAAGCGACAATTGTAAAGAACTGTGTTGGCAAATACGACTTCTACTCTTATGCGTGTGCTGATAGTATCTCACCAGCACGTTCATCGAACACTAGTGTACGCGATGGACTGTATGCCACCCAGACTCCCAGCACTTGTAACCTGGACCCAACGTGAACCATGAGTGTGCAAAAAGACGACGATGGCTTTATTACTCAAGTTGGTCGTGAGTAACAGCTCTTTATATGCTCAAGATTGTGTTCAACGAGATGGCTTGGGGCTTTTCTTCTAATCCAACAGCTTCCTCTTCCTCGGGTGCATTGGACAGTCTAGCGGCGGACCTTGGGAGTACGTTGGAAAACCAAGAGCCTGGTAAAGATATTTGAATTTCCGTATCATATTCATTATCTCATGATTGTCCGATCCTCAGCTTCCAAGGACACGCTTAACCTTCTGCGGTCTACATTCGAGGTCGAGGTGCGGTAGTAGATCCTTGCGATAGCTCTCAGGGTACTGATTCAATCAACAGGTTACATTGGCAGATCAGCAGGCAGACCCAACGTCCCCTCTGTATAGCGTCAAATCATTTGATGAACTAGGCCTGTGTGTCGCATATTTCCCGAAAATTTGTAATACCCTGACATATGGTATAGATCTCCAGAACTTGCGAAGGGAGTCAGATCAATGGGTTTCGTACGGCCCTCCAAGATTCAGGAACGCGCTTTGCCGCTCATGCTGAACAATCCGTCTGTTGCAAACCTGAATGCTCTTTGATGGATACTGATAAACCCTTCAGTCCAACCAATATGATTGCGCAATCACAAGCGGGGACCGGCAAGACTGCAGCATTTACGCTTGCCATGCTTAGTCGAATAGATGTCACCAAGGCCGAAACACAAGTACGTGATCACCGCATTGTGAGTATTGCTAGACTTATACATCATTAAGGCCATCTGTCTCGCTCCAACGCGAGAGCTGGCTCGGCAGATTATGTCTGTTGTGGCGGAAATGGGCAAGTTTACCTCTGTGACAACAGGATATGCAATCAAAGAGACACCCCCAACACCGAATGCACATATAGTCATTGGAACAGCAGGGACCATGTTAGATCTATTGAGCAAGCGAATCATTAACTCCGCTACCCTTCAAGTTTTCGTCCTTGACGAGGCGGACAACATGTTAGAGCAAGGAACGCTGGGAGACCAGACTCTACGGGTTAAAAAGTAGGTAACGTGTATTATAACGAAGATCTATACTAATAATTGTGATAGTCGAGTCCCAAAAACGGTTCAGACGTTATTATTCTCTGCCACATTCCCTCCTCACGTCCGAACATTCGCCTCGAAGTTCGCGCCACGCGCAAACGAGATCATGTTAAAGACGGAGGAGCTGTCAGTCGAAGGAGTCAAGCAGTTCTATTTAGATTGCACGTCGGAAGCACACAAATTTGAGGTCCTGGTTCAACTTTACTCGTTACTCACAGTTGGACAGAGTATTATCTTCGTACAGGTGAGATTCCAGTATGATTCATCACCCACAGGCTCATTTTCATTTAGCGACGAGCAAGTGCCGATTCAGTGGCCGCCAGAATGGTTGCAGAAGGCCACAAAGTGACATCGCTCACAGGAACACATCAGTCTGGAGATCGAGATCAAACCATTGATGATTTCAGGGATGGGAAGACAAAGGTCCTGATTACCACCAACGTAATTGCTCGTGGTATAGACATCCTTCAAGTCAATCTTGTGGTCAATTACGACCTCCCGTTGACTCAGAATGGAGAGCCGGATGTAGAGACATACCTCCATCGAATTGGTAAGTCTAATGCGCAATGATGGAGGGAGCTCCTCTTATACCAACTTCGTAGGTCGTACTGGACGCTTCGGGAGGAAGGGAATCTCCATCAATTTCGTTCATGATAGAGCAACATGGAATAAGATGCATTTCATCGAGAATGCATTGGGACGACCAATCGAGAGAATTGCCACAGAAGACATGGATGAAATGGAGAAAGTGAGAGCTCAATTCTCGATCTCTATCCTAGCAATCCTAATTAATGACATAGATTCTAAGATCCGCATTGAAAGACAAAGGTCCCGTTGCTGGTTCAGGCGGCCCTTCACTGCACGAAAAGTAACCAGTCTGTGTCCTGAATTGTCATCTGTATACGTTTTCAAGTATATTCACGTCATTATTTCGCATATGCGAATCGCCCACATTCCTTGAATCCGTCTGTGTCTTCATACAAAAGGTTGCTCTCCACCACTCCCCTTGAGTTATTATGGGCCGACGAAAAGGCACCGCGCAAAACATATCAGTTGTTGCTCCGAGATTAGGGTCCTCATCGGCACCAGACTCGCTTGTTAAAGCTGTCTCCAGTCTCGCGAAGAAGGAAAATCGTGTCTTCCAAGAACAACAGCCTTTCTCATCTGCAGAATTACAGAGCATGGTATGAATTTCTGTAGATACTGACTGCATTTGACTCATAAATCGAATCGTGCATCGACACTTTGATAGGAAGACGCCTCCAACTGGAATGGATTATTGATAAACGCACGGGGAGAACGGGGACCACAATGGGACGTCACATCACAACTGTAAGATTACTGCCTTGTTACTATTCACGCGCCTTGCCGAACAGTCTATCTAACGTTATATGGAGGCACCATGTTCCCTACGGTTCTGAGGAATATTTCAACCCGACTCTGCTAGAAGACCGTCCCGATATACTACCAGAGGATCAAAACATCGAGGCCACTGCTCCAAAAGAACCCGCTCAAATCTCTGCTGCCCCTGCGCTAGATTCACAGGACGTGACCATGGCTGAAGCCACCAGTCCTACCCGAATATATCCACAAAATCCATCTGGAGGGATGAGAAGAGAACATTCTATCAGTCAATCTCCCAACTACCCTCCCTACGGCCAGCCAATGAATCTATCACAAGGAAACTCGATCGCAGAGCCGTTGGGTCATGGTCAAATGTATCCAGTCCACATGCAACAACACCCTCCGCATCCAATACAAGCACGGGCAGGTCCTGACATGGGTGCAGGGGGACTTCCATCTCAGTATGCAGGTGCCCCGATTGATATTATGCGACATCCCCAATCCCTTCCCCCTCAACAACATCCTCAATTAGGGGGGCTGTCGTACAATAACATGGTCGCTAACCAAATGGTACCACAAAATCCTGTGGCTGGAATGAACGCAATGAATATGGGAATGACATATGGCGGACCACCACCACCACAGGGGATGTATCCGCCCAATATGCAAGGAGAACACCCTGGTTCCAATCCCCAATATGGACGTGCACCTGGTGGAGGGCCAATGACTGGCGCTTATGGCGGGATATACTAGCGTCTTTCTGTGCTTATAGGTCTAACTCTGTATCTTCATACGTGCTTCAATCAGATTTTAGTTTCCTTTCATTTACTCAACGACAGCGATAATGGTCATCGGTTGCTCACTCATTCTGACATCGACTTCCCCACCTTCCTGCTGTTCAAAGCTAGTTTGCCTGGTCCTGTTTTGTTTGTATCATTTTGTAAGTCAATGTATCTCGTGTACTGGTGCTTGCTCTATCCCTGCGCTTCGTCGTTCAACATCCCATAATCCTCGCCAAAAGCAAGCGTCGCTACGGGTCTGTATATCGGCATCATTTCAATGAATCTCATCTCCAAACTCATTGTATGGTACTATTTTACCATTCGTGAGAGAGAAAAGTGCTTGCGCGTTTTGGGCCATTGAAAATACCGTGGCTAGCGCTTCAGCTCATCAAATCTTTAGGAAGTAAGCAATGCCTGAAGACGATTTTGATATCTACGGAGACGATGTATACGACATGCCTGATGCACAGACTGCGGTAAGTAATTTGCTTGAAGATAGAAGAACCAATTTTCAAGACAACGCTTACGCCAATTTCCTTTTTGAACCTCAACTTATAGGAGCCAGTCCAAGCAATTGATGACCTGCCTGTAGCTCCTCAAATAGGCGAAAAGCGTTCAAGAGGTGAAGACGACCAGGAGGATGTCGGTAATCATATACCCCCAAACCTTCGTGGAAGCACCGATAACATGGGAGGCAACACTGCTGCACAGGGAAACTACCCTCGTTCGGGGGTAAGTTTACCTCAACAACCACAGCAGTGGCAAGGGGGGCCAGGCGGGAATACTGGCATGGATGCACTTTATGTCGGAGAGCTGAACTGGGTTGATACTTCAATATTCTTTCCGTGGGAAAAGCTGACGGCCTTCCTAGTGGACAACCGATGAAGATATTCGATCTGTTGCGGCCGAAGCAGGAGTTGAGTTACTGCTAAAGGATGTTACATTCTCCGAACATAAAGTTAACGGGAAAAGCAAAGGGTTCGTGCGCGTATTTTTCCTCCCCTCTTGGCTCCCTATGATATTTACCTATACAATAAAGGGTTGCCTATGTCGAGTGCCACTCTCATGAAAATGCAGCGGTTCTCAAAACATATTTCGACGAAAAGTATGTTGAGACTAGCCATGAAAGAGCGGATGCTAACAGAGGCTCGACAGCGCGTTTCAAGGCCGCAAGGCCAGCGCGACCTTCACAAGTTCCAGTTTAGGAAATCCTTTCAGGACGCTACCGAAAGGTAAGAATTGATTCAATTTTCCATAATTGTTTCGGCTCATATGCTCTTGAATATAGACCCCCATGCGAGCAAGGAAGACGATGGTGGAGGGAACCGTGGAGGCTTTAAAGGAAATAATATGAACAGGGGTATGGGCGGCAACACGCGAGGAGGTGGGGTAAACCGAGGAGGCTTCAACCAAAACATGGGACCCGGCAACTTCCAGGCGGGCATGGGTGGGATGGGTGGTGGTGTGCCCGGAATGGGTATGGGAATGGGTTCTGGGATGGGTATGGGCGGGATGATGGGCGTAGGGATGGGTATGGGTATGAATCCTATGGGAATGATGGGTGGAGCCGGAGGAGGAGGAGGAGGGGGAAACTATCCTCGCGGGGGCGGAGGAAACCGTGGTGGAGGAAGAGGGTTCGGCAACCAGATGCAAAGGGGCAACTACAGCGGGGGAGGTCATGTTAACCCAGCTTTCTTCGGCCAAGGCAGTTAAGCAAGCAATTTTCTTGACACTCGGTCTTCATTTGGCTGTTGCGCCGCCCAGGTTGCCTTGCTTCGACTCTGATTACATATCCGGACAGACGCTCCAATCACAAAATCCCATGTTTTACATGATTAACTAGGTACATAATAGGAGTCTACATTGGTGTCAGGATTGGAGGCGAATAGTTTATCGGTCTTATTGATCCAGTAGAGCCTTTGCTGCCAATTTGTGACCAGTGGTTGAGTTGGAGGTTGATCTCGTCCTGTGTCAATCCAGGATCTACAAAAATGCGTCGCAAGAAGCGCGTAATGTCGTATTAGGCGTGGAAGGTGTTCGGCAGAGACGATCTTAAAGTCACCTATCGGGGTAACAATGGGCACGCTAGAGTGGGTTTGAATGAGGACTTTGAAGAATGAGTTGGCGTGCCAAGGCCAACCACCTTGATAAACGGCTTTAGGCATTTGTGTGTGGGGTTCGATGATAAAATTGACCAGGTTGAATTCGGATGGGATAGTATTCATCTCGTAAGGTTTGCCCCCATCGTTCCAGATAATTTTAACGGCGTCGTTTCCAATCTCCTTCTTTTTGTGGAGATTGTCTTCTTTATTTGGCATAAATGTGGCTACGTGGAACAATATTTGTCCAATGTCATCCCACCATGCCAATGCGTACTCCCCATGAAGGTCTGGTTGCAGTCCTGCAGTATAGACCTCAAGGTTATCATTGGGTTTGATGACACGGCCAAGGTTCGAGATGAACTGAGAATACGAAGGTGATCCATAACGATTGCTAAGAATTTCGGCTTCTGAAGTCTGCCCTGGGCCGACATACAGTACTGCGACTTTGTAAGTGTCCAAAACTGGACACCTATCGATCAGTTCGAGGTACTGGCAGAGGGCGTTGTAATCTGGGAATCTCCGTAAACGCCGAGACTCGTGGAACGGATACGACACTAAGAGCGGTGCGAGGAACGATGGGTCGCAGTTAATTCCGTCCTTCCTGCCACTTGACGTTTGGCCTGACGGAGTCAAGCCGGTGATGGGATCAGGTTTGTCCAAATCTTTGACATCGGACAAACCACCAAACATATCGGTGATTAAACCTTCAACCGACACGTCCGTCGGAGATTGTGTCTGAGGAGCACCATCCTCACGAGGGCCGTCGTCCCTGTGAGGAGGATCGGACGGAATACCTAGCCTCTGTCCTTCCAAGTGGCACACAAGTTCCACTAGACAGGATGGGCGCCGACATATTATCCGCATCCAACCCTCTGGCTCCTTCAACACGGAGACGGTGATGATAGAATTGCCAAGCTTCCATGCCTTGACACTGGCAATATTCTTTCTCTCTTCCAAACTCCTGTCGCGCCAACTCTGGCGTGCGTTGAACCTCCAGCCGTCAGGCACTTGGGGACAAATAATCGACTGGTACATGTACGAAGGGGTGACTTTTGGATCCGTGTTGCCATAAGTGTATCTTGAGAGCCAGTCGAGGCAAACAGTTGTGGTAGGCCTGAGGGGATATTTTTCGCCATTGGCTCGGATGAGTCTTGACGAGATGAAAGGGATGAACCGAGCTCGATCTTCCAACTTCATTCTCATAAACCAAGTTTGAATGACCAAATAGGCAGCGATGAGGAGATGTTGAGCAAGCGAGAAAGATTCTCTTCCGTCGCTGGTCTTGAATGTCGCCACATCTCGGCGATAGTGTTCTTCAATATAGATGAGTGCTGCGCCGTATACACGTTGATAATCGGCAGTCCTAAAGGACGATGTGTACAACCATCGGTTTAGGCCGAGGAGGACCAGAAATTCGATGATATGTATCGCCATACCACGAGTACTCATGATACGTGATAGTTTCTCGACTATCAGCGCAGTGTATTTGCCGATGGTCTCGGGCATAGCATATATCACCATAGAGAGGGCCTCAAAACAAGGCCTGCTAGTTCGGAGGTCTGTTCCTATCCCTTCAACAAAGCATTCCACTATCCTTTGTTTGATTTCATTTGCGCTAGGGCCGAGTGCTCCTTCAGGAGCGAATCTTCTCCGATAACTGACAAGGACCGTAAGAGAGGAATACAGAACGGCTATGATCCCCCCCTTGTCAGCTTTGGATGGCTTGACTATCTTCATCCTGTGGTATAGGTTGTCGTTAAAAACTGCTGAGCATATCACTCTGGCAAGGCGCTGGATTTCAGGATCTACTTTAGGACCGCAGAAGAAGTGCTGATTCGCGAGCTGTAAGGGGAGGTGGCAAAGGATGTACGACACGATTTCCCACTCTGTATCAAACTCCAGTATGTCGTTGATCGCCTTTAGGTATGAGCTAACCGGAAGCCAATGACCTTGCTTCTCATCTTTGTGAGAAGCATATGTAGATATTCCAGTTACAGGTATTGGGAGTGCTGTACCTTCGAAGAGATCCAGAGGGATCGCCTCGGGAAGTGACCAGAGAAGTTCTGGGAATGATGATGATCGCACCGAATCGGAACAAGGGGGGCTCCTACGCCCAAGGTCGTCATCGGCTACTTCCAAAGGGACTGGAGTACTAGAGCGAGCAAATAGACGCATAATTGGGTTCTTTCTGCGCTCTTCCACATTATTCCGTCGTTCTCCACCCATCACTGGAGGCCTCACTCTTGCTCGAGGCAGTAGATTGGGCACTCGCGTTTCCTCCTCTTTGGCTCGACGAATCAGCTTTGCGAGCGGAACAACCTCCGTTAAGACCCACGGCGCTGTATGAATGCGATGTCTGGCGCCGCTTCGCAATCGGAGAAGCCACTGCAAGAGAACCAGACGAGCTTGCGGGCAGTTAATTCGTGGGACAGTCACTTTTCCCTCAGAATCATGCAGCATTCCAACCAGCCAAAGTAGGTGTTGGTACAGTGAAATGGCTATTTCTGCGGCAAAATGGGATCCCACGGGATCGCTAGTTCTGGGGATAACGCGAAAAGCTTGGGGAGAACGAAAGGCGATGTTGTTGAATGCTTTGATGAGGAATTTGACAGCGAGAATGCGTCGAAAACAGGGCGAATTCTCTCGGAGAGCTAAATTGGTCCACACATGCCTGATTCGCGCAGCTGCGGAGGTGCCTTTGTCGAACGAGAGGATAATCTCTGTCGAAAGAATGTGAAATCCCGCCATTAGAATCTCTTCATCCTCTTCGCTAGGAAGTATCTGCTCCCAGGCGGAGATTATCTCATCAACAATGTCCATATATGGGCTTTCGAGTTCAGCCAGGGTGTCATATAAGTGCGACAGGTAGGATGCGATGCATCTGCGAGATGAGGGAATCCCTTCGATTCTTGAAGTGAATAGCTCTAAAATAGAACAGAAATGGTGTTTCCAGTCTGCTAAGCTTGGGTCAAGGAGCCCTCGCCTCTTCAAGGAAATGATGGTCTCGTGGAGGCTCTTGTCATCGAGGTGGTTCCCGAGCGACAACAGGATCACATCTATAGGAGGCTCGATGCGAAACATATCACGCTTGGTGCTGAGGACTGTGAGGACTCGCTGAAGCTGATAGATGACTCGGCTCGGAGCTCGTGACTCCCGGTGCAATGACAGGGTATATATGCCACCGAACTGATCTCTGAACGGTATAATTCGTCAGAATAAATGGAAATATGGCTCATATGTCACTAACCGGCAAGATTGGATGAGGGGAACAAGGGCTTTAACTATGGTACCAATTGAAGAAGTCACTTCCAAGGTTTGCGCAACGGAGCAACTCTGTGAAACTCTTTCTACCAATAGGCAGAGTGCACAAAGAAGTTCTTCACCCGTCGTTCGGCCCATCCAACACCGTGGCACCTGTTCTAATATATGTAGAACCTCGACAATCGACAGGGAGGATCGAGCCGAACCCTCTGTATTTGAATTGGCTGGTATATCGTCACATGATGCGGATAAATTCACCAGTAAGCACCGTTCTAGTGCCAATAATGCACCTGTTGCCAAGGCACAGTTTTCTGGCTCTGCAATCGGCAGTAGTGCTTCTCTGATAGCTTGAAGGGAGATATACCCGTGAGTGGGATCATCCATTAGACGAGATATTGCTGTCATTATCTCGTTCTCTAGCCGAGGGGCTGATGCTCCTTGAACTGCATGCAGTGCAATTTTGAACTTGATACAATGTAGCGCACTGCAGAGTGTCTGCACTAGATTCGAGAGTACGTCGACGGGGAGAACATCGTGGTCATGAGCACATGACAGAAAGCTAAGATATCGAATTATGTCCTTCTCGAGAACCGTTATGCATTCTTGGTTGGGCCTCAATTCGTTAATCAGCGTTGAGAGGGAGCGACAGATGGTGCTGAAGAATTGATGCATCTGTTCTTCGCAGATAGGATATTGGTAATCCGAGAGAGCATTGGATATGATAGCATCGCATTCAGTACCCGCGAGTGACCAGCGTACTAGTTGATTGAATATACCAGCACGGAGTGTGAGGATATCGCAATCTACCATCAACTGCTCGACTGCTTTTATTTGCGCGGCTCGCGCGGCCCCTTCCTGCTCCATAAGAGGACATAGAAATGTCCATAAACACTGGACATCCATGTGGGAAAGAGGCCGATTAACGGTGCAAATTTTCGCTATGAGGCGATAACCAGCGGCACGAGCGGATGGTTGTTGAGAAGTACATAGTCGGTTGATGCAAGGGAGTAGTACATTTGTTGAAATAGCATGGGTGCATAGGCGACTTTCCAAGTGAAGAGCATCTTCCTCGGCAGTTTTACTACCAGAAGAGAGACGTCTGATAATGGTTTGGGTTTTTATGTCCGTACTATCTTCTATATCGGCCCTTGGAGCTCGTCTGCCACACCCGGTCACCTGCAAAGTTGTGGTTCGCTTCGCACGATGATGAGGGCCTAGATGTTGATGAATACTATCACTCGACCCAGAAGCAGAAGAGCTTGATGATTGCGCTGAGCTGAAAGCTGAGCTGATCGAATCGAAAGATCCCGAGAGCAAGTATTGAGCCGAGGCTTTGAGGGGGAGAGTGGATCGCCGAGAATTTCGACGAGAGGTGGACCTTAGATAATGTGGACCATATTCTGGGGATATTGAGACACGCTCGAAGAGCTGACTGCGAGCATCCGTTGGACTCTCCATCAGTATCGTAACGTCCGGTTGAATTCTATGAGAGAAGGTTAATTGAGACCAGAAAGAACCCATCTTCAATTTGTGCTTACATCGTTGAGGTACACAACTACCGCGCTACGTTCAGAGGTCGTGTCGTTGTAGTCTCCTTTCTCCATCGATTCTTCACATGGGGCTTTTATGCGCCCCTGGGAGACCGTTCAGTCGCATTACTGGCACGCATAGACTTTCTGCAATTTGGCTCCGGTGCAATGGATCCAATGGTTGACTCCAGCCTCTATGACCCCACCTCGCCCCCGCCTCAGTTCAAGCTGGTCATTGGTTAGAGACGGGACGAATAATCATTACAACAAGCTGGAGAGTACACCTCAGCGCCATTGACAAACGTGTGTGAGCGCCAGGAGGCGTGATAAAATATGCAAAAGAGTAAACTAGCAACAAAGGAGATGAAATTGACCGAAAGGAGCAGAGGCAAGCACTAGACATAATTATTTGCTGGCTAACGCTTTCTTCCTTCTTTTCTCTGCTTCCCGGCGCATTTGTTCCTCCAGTTCTATTTGGTCCTCGCGGCGAGCGGCAGCAAGACTCGCAGAATGTCAGCCGATACGTAGAGAAAATAGGATAGTAAAACGCACGCTCTTTTCTCCTCCCTCTCAACCTCTGCTGCTGTGACCTCCATATCATCGTCTTCGTCACTAAATATATCGTCGTTGTACTGTCCACGATCCTTTCCAGTAATGATCTGCCAAATCTGGCTCGAGAGCGCGCTGCGACCGCTTGAAGGATTTTTTGAGCGTTTGCGTGGGACGTCGGAATCGGAATCTGACATTGAAAGAGACTCCGAGCGCCGACGCTTGCGGGAGCCAGACGGAGAATCGTGCCTTCCAGAGCCTACGGATAGCTTACTTGGTGAAGTCATAGGTTTCTTACTTGTTGTTCCATGAAGAGTAGACTTCGTTGACCCCTTTACAGGCCCTTTGCCCTTTGAGTCGGAGCTGGAGTCGTGCCTCGCCTCTCCTCGAGACGCTATGTCGGCTGCAAGTGCTCTTTGTCGCTTTTCTTGGAAGTAGTCGGCCTGAGTTCTTGTATCGCGGCGCACGGCAGCAAGCTTGATAGGAACAAGGTAATCAGACCCCTTAATCCTTTCCCTGATGGAGAGATTTTGGTCCCCTTGTGCAGAGAGAGAAGAAGGAGCGTTCAGGGATTTCCCGAAGTCATATTGAGACTTCTTGTGCTTCCCAGCAGGCTTTTGAGCCGTGGGCAATGATGAAGGCTTTGGGGTGCTGGAACCCGACCGTGCCGAGGATCCAACCAAATTCTGGGCCCACGCAGGTCGAGCATCTGGATCCATTCGTAGTGCTCGCTTTTCTGCTCGGGTCAAGACGTTTCCCGTGCTCCCCTCTCCTTCATCGGAATCGTCAGCTCTCCGTTTCTTGTGCGATCCACCGTTCGCCTGCCTGTCTCGCTTCTCAAAGATTTGATGCCTAGATTTACCCAATACTCTATCTACCTCTTCCTTTTGTTTCCTTTGGGCTTCGAGTTCTTTGGCCTTGGCAGCCTCTTCACGCGCTTTAGCCCTCTCCTGATCTTTTTTCTCCTGTTCGGCCTGGGCCTCCCTAATTTTAGCTTGACGTTTCAACTCCTCTTGATGCCTGCGTTCCGCTGCTTCCCGTTCAGCACGTTCCTTGGCCGCTCGTTGAGATAACGCATCTTGAACGGCAGTGTCTTGAACTGCAGATTGAGCCTTGCTCATAGCCAAAAGTGCCGCAAAGCTCGACATGATTGATTTATAAACGGCGTGTCGATTGAATCTGAAAGGGAAACCGTACTAGGTTGACTTCTAGCGATTCAGACCATAAGAATGATAAATCAAACTCACCACGATAGATAAGAACAACTTCTTAGAGGACCGACTCGTAAATAAAAAGAAACTGCGGCGGCCAAAGCGAAATGCAGCCGGGTGTTGCGGTCGTGGCAGGCGTCAAAGATACTTGTGGTTTGGTCCCAACCGTCAAACTCCTGTTTGTGGCTATCGGGACATCCGAGCAATTAATATGGCGCTATTGGCACCTATAATTCTTGACAATGGTACTGGATACTCCAAGATAGGGTAAGAAGTTCGAAACGGGTTGAACTTTATGACTGAACACCTCGAAGATTTGCAGGCAACTCTGATCCCTCATTGTACGATGTTCTCTCAGTGTTCCTCACTCTGAGTTGGCTCACAGCTTGTTACTTCTTCCCTAGTGTCTTCCCCACCGCGATCGCCACAAGAGAGCACGCAGCAGCATCAACCACTCGCGGGCCTCCTATTCCCACCAAACCGGGAAATCTGGCTTCAAAGAGAGGAATAGAGGATCTTGACTTTTACATTGGTGACGAGGCCATCGCGAATGCTAAAACCTATGGACTGCATTACCCTATCCGTCATGGCCTCATCGATAACTGGGATCATATGGAAAGATACTGGGAACAATGTATTTTCAAGTACCTGAGGGCTGAACCAGAGGACCACTACTTTCTCTTGGTGAGCGATCACCTCCTCTGAATGTCGCGGACACTTAGTTCTTCCATAACGATTTGGACACTCTAGACAGAACCTCCTCTCAACCCACCAGAGAATCGAGAAATGACAGCCGAGATTTTCTTCGAAACATTCAACATTCAAGGACTCTACATCGCCGTGCAGGCTGTCTTGGCCCTCGCAGCTTCCTGGACATCTAAAGCTGCCCAAGCAAACCCGGAGAATCGTACATTGACTGGGACGGTGATCGACTCTGGGGATGGTGTGACCCATGTTATTCCCGTTGCAGAGGGCTATGTAATCGGCAGCGCCATCAAACATATTCCCATTGCTGGTCGAGATATCAGTCAATTTGTGCTAAATTTGATGCGGGAACGTGGGGAAACTGCAACGATACCTCCCGAGGACCAGTTACGAGTTGCTGGGAAGATCAAAGAAGACTACAGCTACGTTTGTCAGGATATCGTGAAGGAATTTAGGAAGTATGACGAAGATCCCTACAAGCATTTTATGCGCTATGACGGAGAGCATAGCGTTACTAAACGGGTACGCCTCTCTCCGCCACTCAAAGAACAACCCCATTAATTCATACTTGATAGAAATACTCTGTTGATGTGGGATATGAACGATTCTTGGCTCCAGAGATTTTCTTCAATCCCGAGATATATTCTTCAGATTTCTTGACTCCTCTGCCTGAGGTGGTTGACACTGTCATTCAGCAATCACCCATTGATGTCAGGCGGGGACTTTACAAGGTATTGTCCTCAGAGATTTGGCGAAGCGCTACTCACTCACCTGCTTGTAGAACATTGTTCTCTCAGGAGGCTCCACCATGTTTGATTATTTTGGTCAGAGGCTGAAACGCGACCTTAAAAAACTTGTAGACCAAAGAATCGTAGCAAGCGAGGTCTCCAGCAAAAGTCTGATCAAGGTGAGCTCCAGCATCTTTCTCTCAGGGCTTTTTGACAGAAGTTTTGGTAGTCTACTGGGGTCGAAGTGAATGTAATTTCCCACAAACGACAACGGTATGCTGTGTGGTACGGGGGCGCTTTATTGGCGTCGCTGGTGCGTCCCATATTTCTATCTTCCGAGACACAGACTCACCGAAACCCAGCCCGATTTCTATTCGTATTGTCACACCAAAGCACAATACGAGGAGGTTGGACCCAGCATCTGCCGACGTTACCAGATCTTCGGAAGTGCGACCTCGTAGAGTTCCCTCAATACACTTCTTTGGAATCGATCAATCACTTGTCAAATTGGATCGTGAGAGTCGTTTGAAGGTTCCTGTTCTCTTCACTGCCATTACTCTCCCATGAACGTGCTCAACGCTCTGTAAATTTAGTTGAGCTGGGTGAGACTTTAGTAGAAAGCAAGAGGCAGGCGGGTAGTAGACGACCCCTTAGCTTGTCTCCAACCCTTCCTGGACGGACGAACCGCCGCTACCCATTGGCGGGTTTCTTGCCATTTTAACCGCTTTTGCGGTCATTTGGTTGATATTTTGATATTTTCACTCATTTTCAAGGCGTCAGCCGTCTATTGGGCACCACGTAGCTGAGATGGCCGATATTTGTAAGTCCAATGACTGTGGAATATCTATTGCTAACAATATCTTGACGGAATTGATCTCTTCTTCGCATCGTTGTAACTGGCCTCTGCATATTCGACATATCTCTTGTGTTTCAACTCTCTTACGGGACCATAACCTCCCCAACACGCCTTACAACTCCTTGAACTGGGTCATTTCGTCCTATAAACACGAATTCACCGCGAATTTATTGGCTTCTGCGACTTATGTATACCCTCCGCGCTGCTTCTGGTTCTGTGGGAGTAGCACTTTCTATTCCGTCTCTAACAGATATTATCACCATAATATCGTGAGTATTCGATCTCTTCAATATGTTTGAAAGAGAGCGCTAGGGTGCGCCAGATCCGTACCCGTTGCCTGTTGCTGCTGTGAGAACACACTTCTAACCTCATTTCGACATAGACCGCCTGAAGACACTTCTTCAAGTCCAGATGGCCCAGATCCAACTGTTACAGTCACAGTTACTGTTGTAGAACCGCCCCGTCCGACGGGTACCTCTTCCCCTTCGATCACCATTTCACATACAAATAGCTCCACAAGCCTCCCTTTATCCAGCTCGTCCACACAGTTATCCAATACCACTACAAGCGAGCCCGAATTCATTACCACCACTTTCGTTAGTACACAAGGAGACAACGTCTTTGCAGTCACAACGGTAATTGCCAATCCCGCCGGTCATGTTCACGCTGCGCCCTCAAATGGTACAGCTCAATTCTTCCAAAACCGAGCTGCTGTGATTGGTGTCTTCACGGCGCTGGGCATTATCATTTTTGCTTCCCTTGCCGCTGCAGTTGCATGCGCAACGCACCGTCGTATCATCATGAGAAGACGACGGGAAGAACACGAAAGATCGTTGGAGCGAAGAGACTTTTTCGACGATGAGATGAACGATGTTATTGAACCGAGCGATAAGCAGTGGTGGGGGAATACCAGCGGAACCAGCATACCCGAACCAAATGCAATGCAGAGTCAAATGGGCCCTTTGACTAATTACGAACCCGTCCCCCCCTTTCTTTTATTGCCGTCTCTGCCCAAGCAAGATAATTCCGCTACCCGAACTTCGGCATATTCCGAAGCTGGGTCAGGGACTACCGTAGCCCATCCCTATGCTAGTGCCAGTTCATATCGAACTTCTGGATCCTATCTAGATAGTCCAATGTCACATAGCCGAACAACTAGCACGGTCACCTCCCTTACATCACCTTCCCGGAGTATCATACGTTCTCCGCCACCCTCCGCACCTCTCCCTCCTCTTCCCCCCACACAATTGCCAAGGATTGCGGAGGGCCCCCCATCTACTCATTCCGACGGATGGGACTCGCAAATTCAACCGGCTCCCAGAGGGGCGCAAGATTCGATTCCACTCACGCAAGTAGTGCCAGTACCAGCTTTAACCTCTCTTGATCGATCATCCCATGCCATATCCCATCCTTATGCATCGCCTCCAGCGAACAGAAGGTCGGAACTATGGGCAGGGGATGTTTTGGTAGATTTGGGAGTTGAGGGGGGAGTTGGCAGAAGCTTGAGCGGACGACGTCCCCCAGCTCCCCCTATACCTCCCCCTCTACCTCCGCCAGATGTTCGGGTTGAAAATTCACTAGGAATTCAAAATCCGAGACAAGGAAGGGCATCACTATCACCACTCCAAGTGGACGCCTCCGGTAGCCATCACAATCTTCATGCCAATCGTATGGACAGTGCCAGTCAACCGAGCCCCATACACAGTATGCGAATGACACCAGAGCAGATTGGTGATCCAAGTCGCTCCAACAGCCGAGCAGAATCTGGCACTGGCTTTTCGGATGGTGGCTGGTATGACGACGAATCTACTTCGGAAGCCGGAAAATATACCAGTGCAGATGCAGCAGCTAGTCGCGAATCTGTTCTAGGAGCAACCAATACTCCGCATTATGGGTACGAAAAGGTTTCTGGTCGCGCAATCTCCTCTGCGCAGCGATCGGATAGTAAAACATCTATCAGTGAACCAAGCACGAACGCCGCAAACCGCCGTATGCCGCCTCATGATCCACGATACAGTGGGTTATTTGGAGTTTGGGGAGCTCCCAACTCCGTAGATGAGTCCAAGCGTCAGGTTGGATCCCTAGATGAAACACACGGTTCCACTTTACAGTATTCGCGGAGTGGCGTTCTGAGGGTATGTTCCTTTGCGAAGTAACTTCTCTTCTGGTTACTAATGCTCTCTTTTGAAGGTTACCAACGAATGATGAATCATGCTCTACTCCTTTTATTAGCTACGATAACATATACTTCGGCGTGTCCCTGTCCTAATCGCCTTCCGGAACTTTCATCTGGCGGAGTCAATCTTTGCCACAATTCACGCTCTTCAGATCATTGCGCATGACCTGCGCAAGTACGCACATTCATTTTGAAGCATTAATTCCATTGGCATGGATCCTCTTTCTGCTTGCCATATTCGATCTTTCGGCTAAATTGTTGCTGTTGGTCCTTGTAACTGTAAAAACTGCCTCTCCGAATTTACTTCATGCCTTTTTACCTTGGTTCCAGCTAAGAGTTCTGTACAAGTGGCGGGTACCAGCCGAGCGAATCTGATCCCGATCCAAACGATCATCTTTCTTGCTTATCCAGCAATTTCCATCAATCGGGCATTTTTATTGGCTTAGGAGCATCTCAGAAAGACATTGAACACCTACTGGTCCGAATTGGATCCTTGAATGGGGTTAGCTGGTCGAAAGGAGAAGCAGAGGATTGGAAAGGACCCTCGAAATCTAACATGGGCTGAAGGTTGGTCTTAAAAACTATTGTCTATCGTCGATACCGTAGAATTTCCTTGCGAGCCACCACCCGAAATTTTTATCCCGGAAATTTTTTTTATTCGTTCCTACGAAATATTTGCAGGAAATGAGAGCGGCTCCGAAAAATGGAGGTCGTATATTGGTGACTGATCACCTTCAATTTAGATGATTCACGCTTTGGCCAGCAATATCTGGCAAAGTTCGGTTGGACACCAGACTCTGGGACTGGTCTTGGTGCTAATGGCGATGGGAGACTGAAGCATATCTCAGTCGCACAAAAGTTGAACTTACTCGGTATTGGGAACAATCAAAATAGTGGAGGACCAGACGCGATCGCATGGAAGCAAAACCGAGACTTTGAAAACGTGCTGAAAAAGCTAAACGGTACAGATATCGCCGAAGGGGTGACAGATATGCAAGAAGTAAAGATAGAGCCTGCACTTTTGCGTGGATTCGTCCGGCCAGAAATGACGAATGAGAAAATATCGCTCGAGCCTCCGGTCGAAGGCCAGGATACTCCGCAAGAGAAACCCCGGCGAAAAGGAAATAAGAAATTAAAATCGAATTCCGGAGAGGAGAAGGAGGTAGAGAGGATAGGGAAGGCAGACCCTCCTGTTGGTGGCGAGTCAAACATCGAGGAAGACCTCTCCTCAAAGCAGACGCAATCTACCAAGCCTACTCCTCACCTAGCGTATGTATCACTTCATTCATGATGATTATCACCACTCACGACATTCGTCCTCAGCCACCGCGCAAAATTCCGCAAATCAAAGCAGATGGCATCCTTGTCAGCGGCAGCTCTCAATGAAATCTTGGGCGTTTCTAACTCTACAACGCCCTCTACATCCAACGTAGCATCTCATCTAGCAACTCCTGTACCCGTCACCCCGCAAGAACCGAGCACACCAAACCCACAGCAAATAAACAAAACTCCTGTTATTGAAGAGAACTTGACTATTTCGACGAAATCTGTGGCCGATTACTTTACTGCGAAACTAAAGGAACGAAGATCGCAACTATCAACCCCGCTTCCTGAAGAAAATGCGACATCAGAAACGCATGTTTCAACACCTGACCTTCCTATGCAAGAAGATCGAGCAAGAAAGCTGTCCAAAAAGGAGAAGAAGCGAAAAAGGGAGCAAACGGTTGAGGATGCCGACCGAGAGGTGGAGGATTCAGCCGAGCCAACGGTAAATGTGGAAGAGTCTTCCTCTCCTGAGGTAGAGAAAAAGAAGAAAAAGAAGAAAAGAAAAGAAGATACAACCTTGGATGAGGCACATACATCAGAGAGACGGAAAAAGAAGCGGTCAAAAGATCGTGATTAGCGTCGTTAATCCTTTGTATTCTACCAGTGGTATGTACTATCCTATTCTTCACTGGAAGTGGTACGAGTATAGATGGATTGGCTTGATCAATGGTGGATAAGTCGCAGACCTCGATATTCAGCCAAACTGTGGGGATGATTGGCTCCAAAGCATGAAGCAAACATTCGGCTACGAGGAACGTTCATTTTCTTGCCTGCTGCTGCTACTAGCTGTAAATTCCAAGAGAGAAATGGTCTTCAGCAAGAACATGCAAGGCCGAATGTCAGACGCACTTCTGGCCCAAAAGTCCCTTGAACAAATGTCAAGTCCAGTGTGATCGCAGGAAAAGCCTCGTCAAGAATCTTCACATTCGGTCCCAACTCTGATGGGATGTCCTGGACGTCTTGATACGCATGGAGAAATATGATTCGACCAGTGGGCTCATTCCGGCGAATGTAGAGGATATACTCAACCAAGTGGTAGATCTGCAAGCGTAAAATTCAATCAGGTTCGCTATTTTCGTCATTTGGCCGTTTACTTACATCGTCTCCTTTGACCCATACACAAATGGGGTGACGCCGGGTGGATCTGATGATTTTGACGCAGAGAGCATCCAAGCCGCGGGTAAGTTTAAAATTCCTGAAAAACTCGCTTTGTCCATAGAGCCATATGACGACGCGGGCGATCTTGGCCTGGGA
>WSTS01000349.1:0-13185 GCA_019627755.1 Serendipita sp. 411 | reverse complement strand
TGTATTAACCGGTGCTGGTTGACTAATCGGCATACTAGCACGATTTCGAACACCTAAAAGACAGGAATTTGCATTCAACGCTCATGGTTATTGGATGAACATACTGGATGTCTGGCGTGTCTCCACAAATCCTGTATGAGATGTATAACGACGATGTGCATTGACAGTATTTACAACCGGAGGTGATGTTTGGGTGACAGCAGAAGCTCCTCGACGAACATTGGCTCCAGCTCCACCGAATGGATCAGGAGCTTTTACAGGTTGTTCTTGCCGCAGCAGTCGTTCTTGCTGCTGTCTCAGCATTTCTCGGGCACGAGCATCATCGACAAATGGATTCGTTCCAGCAGAAGCTCGATGTGGCCTTGGGAGTGGTCGCGGCGGCTGCGGTTGTTGCTGCTGCTGAGGCGACTCCTGAACATTAGACTCGCCGACAAAAGGATTCGCTCCTGTCCCTATTCCAACAGTTGGAGAGGGGTCTATTGGACTATAAGGAGGAGGTGCAGTCGCTGGGTGTTGATTGGCGCCTGTCTGTTCGCTCATCGAGCGGGAACGAGAGTGAGCAGAGCGCGAAACCAAGGTACCTTGCCTTGCGACGCCTTTATAATCGCCCTTTTGTAGTCCTGATTGCTCTTGGCCCATGCGGTCGACGTCAAAGTTAGCCTTCCTAATGGGCTCAACGGCATTTAGCCCAAAAGAATACACTTCAGGTTAGCTTTGTGCAAGTCTAAATTAGCTCTAATTGTCAAAGGAAATGTGTACAACGAGCTTCATTGACGGTTGGTAAAAGTTCAGAGGTGGGGGTGCCTTCCAAGTTGGAGAAAGGACAAATGTCAGTGTAACGTATTGCAATGAATTCCATAGAATACGCCAAAGATTGGAATCTCTGGTGTGATAGATAAGGTCACTCGTGAGTCATGGATGGTCCATATTAAGGCCAGATGGGTGGCTTGACATTCGCCGTGAACGGGAGCGACATAGGATGATGGCAAAGGTTGAGTCTGGGAGGACTCGTTTACGTTTGGATATGGTGAAAGCAGTGTTCTTGAGGTGAGAGTAGTCGTAACGAGCTGTTGTTTACATGTTATTGCTCAAGGAAAGCTTCCATAGCCGCAATGAGGGAGGGGTTCATATATTACGTGCGATCAAGAATACACAACGTCAGTATATTTATAAGAAGGATACATTGAGAGAGGCATAGATGTTTTACAAAAGTGAAATCTTCTTTCCTGAGGGATTCCATCGATCTCTGTGGAGGATAATGTGTGGACAGTACTGTATCTTGCTCGATTGGATATGTGTTTTCTACGAGACACCACGGCGATCAATACGACGGTTGATACCTCCAAGGAGGCACTTCGTTAGTGTAGAAGCATCCAGCTGATGGCCCGAATACAGTGTTGTGTCGACGATATCCTGGAATTCTTTCAGCTATTGGAAGTTATGGCTTGAGTTTATTTACCCGAATGCCGTATTTTATAGGGAGATCATCATCCAACCCCCTCAAAGCTTCAGTTGCAGAAGGGTCACTTCCGATCTTCACCGAGGACATTAGACGATACCCATATAGGTATGCTTTCGGCTGACTCTTACCTGGACAAATTGAATTCCTACTTGGGTTATGGGAAACTTGCCTTCGTCGAGCCGGCGAGCGGCCGCAACAATGACAGGCTCTGGATCATCGGCTATGCGAACTCAATTTGTTAGGATCCAGCACTGCTGTGGGGTGACACATACTTGGAGCGCCATCTGTGATGACCAAATAGTTGACTGGCTTGATTGCGGCAAGAGCCGAATGTTCTCCTACATCTGCGTGTCTCTTCGCGGTTTCCAGTCGTGATAAATAATCCAAAAGCAGTATTTCCAGTTTTTCTCCAATAGGTGTGATACCTGAAAACGCTTCTTCAGAGTACCTCCGCAGCACAGGAGACCGACCCACCATATGGGACAACAGAGTCGAATAGTTGTTCAACTTCTTGGGCATTCTAGACAATTCATATCAGAAAATTCCTGTAGGTAAATTTTATAGCGTACTCTCAATCCATTGCCTACTAGAGGTGAATTCCTGCAGGATGATTAGTTGGATGTAAATATCAAGAGTACATCGTGCATACTCACAGGAAGTACAAATCAATGCCATCCGTGTCGTAGCTCCCGGCAAGGTCAGAGAGCTCAGAGAGCGCCTCCCTCGCTTCGGACCATGACGTGCCCGCCATTGTGAGAGAGTCATCAACCTGTATGACAAAATTCGAGGTATGAAACAGGTGAGCATGAGTCTATGATGTTGCATGGACTGTTGGGGAATCGACGCAGAACATGAGTGACTCACGATAATAACTGTATCGTATCTGACGAGTTGAAGCAAGAGATCCTCAGCAGAAGAGCTTCTGGACCTAGGATTATGTGTCGGCCTATTGTTGGGATGATTGCCTGCAGGAGGACTTCCTGGTGGTGGAAAGCCGGGTGGCGGATAGCGAGCAGCTGCTGTATTCAGAGGCTCTGGTTGATTGATAGCACGATGCCGGGCGTCTACAAGACGAGAATCTGCATTGAAATCTCATGATTATTGGATGGACATACTGGATATCTGGCGTGTCTCCACAACCTCTGGATAAGACGGATAGTGTCGATGTGCATTGACAGTATTTACAGCTGGAGGTGATGTTTGGGCGACAGCAGGAGCTCCTCGACGAACATTGGCTTCAGCTCCACTATGTGCGTTAGGCGCATCTGCAGGTCGTTGCTGCTGCTGCTGGTTTTGCCGTTCTTGCTGCCGTCTCAGCATTTCTTGAGCGCGAGTAGTCTCGACAAATGCGCCCGTTCCAGCGAAAGGCTGTGGGAGTGGTCGCGACCGCTGATTGACCCGACGTACCTCCTGACCACTGGATTCGCCGACCAAATGATTCACTCTTACTCTTGTTCCTGTTCCAGCAGTTGGAGAGGGATCTGTTGGACTATATGGAGGAAGTTGAGTCGTCGTGCTTTGATTGACGCCTGTCTGTTCGCTCATCGCAGGGGAATGGAAGTCAGCAGCGTGCGAAACCGAGATATCCCGCCTTTCAACACCTCTATATCTGCCCTTTTGTAATCCTGATTGCTCCTGGCCCATGTGGTCGACGTCAGGGTTAGCCATCCTCTTATATGCTTATCGGCATTCTGCTTAGAATAATCTGCTTTAGGTTAGCTTTGTGTAAATCTAAGTAGATATGGCTCTAATTATCGTAAGAAAATTGTACAACGAGTTTCATTGAGAGTTGATTAAAGGTCAGAAGCGATGGGTGTCTTCCAAATTCAAGAGAAGACAAAGGTCAATTTGCCATGAATTTTTCGGCGCAACGTATTGAAATGAATTCCATAGAATATGCCAAAAATTACAATCTCCGACGTGACAAACAAAGTCACTCGCGAGTCACGGACGGTCCGTATTAAATATCGGGGCTAAGTAGGTGGGCTTGACATTCGCCGTGAACTCGACGAACGAGGGGCGACATAAGATGATGGCGGAGGTTGAGCTCGAGAGGACTCGTTTGGATCTGGTGACAGCGGTGTTCTCGAGATGAGAGTAGTCGTAGCGCCGGTGAGATAGCTTGGTGGTTCGACCATTGGGCTTCCATAATGATCTATCCCTTGCGTATAGAGGAAGCTTTCAGTTGGGTTTGCCGTAGAAGTACTAGGGCCCGCTGGCTGCTGTGGTCGGTTCCTAATGACCACAAAGGATGGCTGCTCGACTGGAGGACTCATGTCGCTTTCGCTCTTCCTTCTCTTCTTGAATCCCCATCTTCCTCCACGCTTCGACGACGACGCTTTGCTCTTTTCTTCTTCTTCTTCCTCATCTGACGAACTATCCCCTGATGCACCTCCCAGGCCGAACCAACCGCGTCCTTTACCTTTCGGGGTGGAGGCTGATTTCGAGGCTGAGTGATTGACCCCCATTTCGTCGGTCTGCAGTAAACCTTGCCCTGAGGGAACTTCACGGGAAGGGGATCGTCCTCCATGACCGGATGTTGGGCGACTGCTAAATGAGCGACCACCAGGAGATTTACCAGACGATCCTGGTCTCCCTCCATGCTGAGAATGACTTTTCCCTGAGGAACCAGGTCGACTTGCATTGCCGGATGATCCAGGACGGCTGCCTGACTTCCCGCTTCCAGATGCGACATTCAAGCCACCTGGATACAAAGCCGAAGCGTCTTCAATCACGGCTGTTTGCGATCTGGTTCGGGAGTGCAATGGACGGGCAGCACCCTTCGGTAGTGGATCTGGGGCCTTTGAAACAGGTTTCGGCGTAATTGGAGGCGGCGAGGTGAACTGGGAAGGAGGTGCAGGCGTTTCTGAAGACCTTCCGGGAGCCAGGGGTTGCATTGCACTACTAATCGCATACGGAGCATTGAAGTGTGCACGTCCACCACCAACTCGAGCAAATCCGGTGGATGGTGCCGTATCTGACGCCGCAGATGTATTCACGTCATCCAGAGCCAGCTTCGATCCAGACTTCGCTCCACCTGCCGGCAAGTTGAGGTCTGTCTTGGACCAAGATTCCATGATGAAGCCGGTATCGTCATCGCTACTTTCCCGATACGGGATCGAAGCTTGTTCAGGTTTGAGATAGGAAACATTGGCATTCCCTCGCGCATAAGGCGGCGAAGTAGTCGCATGGCTTGACGCCTCGGAGTAGCCATGGGAGTGGCGCGCTCGTCCTTCTCCGCTGCGACGTTCTGCGCGACGGCTATTACGTTTATTCCGGCGAGATATGCCACCACAGCAGCCCAAAACGCCGAAGAGGCCAGTGTCAAGAGAGTGACGAGAACTGGCGAAGGAGAGCCCTCGCACCAGTCGCGCCACACCCTCCAGCAATTTGGTTATTAGCATCACCGCAAGGAAGGAGTACATAAGCCCCATTATGGCAAGTATTCCAAATGCGACCCAGCCAGCCGCTTGCGTCCCAATACTAACCTATGAGGGTGTTAGAACATGAGCCAAGTTAACTGATGAATAATTACCGGAGCTGCAAGGATGACAACCAGAACGGTTGCAATGATCCTGGCAACACAAAACATGAAGCTGATGACACCCATTTGTGCCCCAGTCATCCATGGGAGCCATACACTGGTAGACAATGTTATGGCGACTTCAACTACCAGGATGATGACAGCCTGTACTGTCCCGCTTTTCTGACCAAAGCCAATCACCATACCAATAATCAGGTTGGATGCGAAAAACAGAGTGCAAAATAGTTGGGATCTGGGTTGATATTGATTATATAGGGGTCCGAGAGCTAGAAGAGTCCGCGTTGCCTCGTATAGCTTGCTCGTACTGGTAGTCACGATGCGGAAAATAAGCCACCCTGGCAAAAGGAGAGAAAATAGGGCCAATGAGAGTCCTGCCAATACTTTGCTTTTGGCAGAGGCAAGATGTGAGTCGAGTTGTAAATGATAGCAGGAATAAATCGTGATCGGAAGATGGAATAAAACGAGAAGGCGGACGAGATTGCCATGGGTAACGCTCCCATGGAAGGAATTGAGACTAAAGCGTCGTTTCCACGGTGTCCGCCGACCCGCTGGAAAAAGAATCAGCGCAAAATCACTATTTATGAAAATATTCATTCACCTTCAGCATCGGAGGGATCCTTGCGTTCGGGTTGCGGTTTCTTTGACGCCCCCAAGATGCCAGACCCGGTCCAACCGATGAGCGCAATGAGGGCACTTAGAGTGACCACAGTTCCCACGATCAAGAGGAACGTTGCAAGACAGATCCCGAATGCATTCTGTGGGAGCACGCCTATAGCTGACACGTATTTCGCAAGTCCATCGTTTGAGCCAGGAGGAAAAGTGAGTAAGAGATTGGGTGCAGTATTGTCCATATATAAAGGGGAGTGATCGTCTTTTATTTGATCGACGAAGTTTGAGGGCGGTTCATACGGAGTTGAATACCGTGGGCTCCAGCTTTTCAGGTCAGTTGATCCAGAAACGAGTGTGGTATCTAATGCAGTTAGTAATAGGAGGTGAGGGAGAGGCGAACCACATACTCGATAATAAAGTCGCCCAACTAGTCTGAGCTAATATTGGATCTGGACCACATGAGTGTCAAAGCGTGCGTAAACGAACCAATTACTTACAGGCAAAGTCTGGCCATTGAACGGCTATCATTCCCAAGGTTGCACACCATTGCGTCGTCAGAATGACATCGCGGGTAGACGGAGTGGCTGGGAAATGACTTAGATGAAAGTCATATATGCATGGTTGAGCTCACCGAAGCGAAGTAAAGCTGGAGACACAGAGAATTTCTCGCCAGAAAGAGCACTGGCGAGGACGAAACCAGTACGTTCGACCTTTAACCACCACGGGTTTCCTGATCGCCCAAGCCCACGGTCCCAAGCAGCACTAATGCGGCCGATTCCTATCACAATCCAGTATGATAGCACAAGCGCAATGGTCCCCCAGAATATGCCTGTCCAGCCTCCGTATGGGTGGTGGTCCGACGTCACAGGCGTAACGGCTACCTCCAAGCATGCCAACTCATGGGCAGGACTAGAAGAATCGACGATTCTGATTTGAGTGACCATTGTCTTGAGAGAATATGGGCCGCTCAAGGGTACAGATAATCCAAATGCGAGCGGGCCCGCAGGTATTGGGCAGTAATTGGTGTCATTGCCCACTAGTGCTGGAAGAGGGGATGGTGGTCGGATACTTTCGCAGAGAGAAGACGTATTATCGAATACAGAAAATGTCAAATAGTTTGTAGAGGTGAACAGGGTCGCTGTGAAGGGTACGTCAGCGATCTATATGAACGTTCAGCCATTGCAATTTCTATGTTTCGCTGCCGTATATCCGTCTTGATAGCTCAAGGCAGTAGGAAAGCTACGGTTGTACAAGGGGGGCGAGAGGCCGCCTAGCCGAGAACGAGAACAAGAACAACGACTGAGAAAATACCCACCAAGGTAGCCAGTCTGATTCGAGTATCCCTCCAAAACCTCTCCAATTTCTCCAAAAGCTGTTAATTTGAGCGATGTCGTGTCAGGACCGTTGGGGTGATAGAGCTGGCCGTATACGCCCGTCACATTTACGCGTTTGAGAGGGTTTGGCTCTGTAACAGTGGAAGGAGCGCAGAAAGAAAATGGAACTGAGACTGGTTGTGCGACCGATTGTGTTAGCAATCCAAGAACAGAGAGCAGACACCAGAAAATGTGGATCCGGTGAAGGTCCGTAGCCCAGCTCATCCTGGAGGATGAGTCCACCGATATTGAGGATTTCCGGCGGTGCTAATTCGTATTTTCAACGAATTTTTCAAGGACGTCGGTCGACCAAGAGCCGCGATCGAAGGGGTCAAGGGTTGTTCTATTCAGTTATCCCCGACCCATACACAGAAGGCGAGACTAGTGGCTGAATATTTTTCTACTTACGCCGTTGAAAGTGTGGACATTTGCGTAGGAGGATGGTTAACAGAAACCGGAAACGAAGGATGGGGACGTATTTGTTTACACGAACCGAAAAGTATTGCAGGGATGGATATAGTAGTAGATACATTTCCGTTAGGCAAAACACATGAAGCCTCACACCAGAATACGTGTTAAGGTACGTGCGCATCACAGCGGTTATGGGCGAAAGGACCTGCTCTTTGAAACTTCGTCCCACCAGGGATCGTGTGAGGGTGGCTCGAAGAACTTGCACCTACTCCGGAAGGCTAACAGACATTCAGTAGGAAAGACTGAGGGACAAGGAATACACATACCTTCGTATGAACGTCTACGCACAATAGCCTCTACGGTCTTTTCATTCATTATCTGGTCGCGCTGAGGAGGTGAAGTAGAGACAACGCTGTTTAGACCGCTAATACTGTAGAAAGAATAAAACATACTTTCACTCTCTCCTCCCATATGGAGTTCCTCGTGTCTGTTTCCTCCTCCTTCCTCCGTCGCTCTGCATTGTACTTCTCTCGATTGTCACCGTTGGTTTGCTTTTCTCCTTCTGATGTAGACGACGCCGGTGATGTAGGAGGTTGGTGAGAAGGAGGTTGGTGAGAAGGATGTTGGACAGGACGATAGAATTCATTCGAGGGGCCTCTCCAATATTCAGCTACAGGTCTTGAAGGATCGAAAAGCCGGGTATTGTTGCTCGACGCAGAGTTTTGTGTATCAACGAGTTCGTTTAGTGTACGCTCCTTCTGCTCAAGGTTCTGATCAACGACCTTTACACAATAGTCGATTATCTCAGCACGAGACTTCCAGTTTGCTAGAGTTTGAGATTTAGTAAGGTACTCGTCAAATTACGGAAGAATAACACACCGACCAATTGCTTCCAGAAGTAGAGACATGCCTCCGGGTCGTCGTTGCTCATCGTAGACGACGTCGAGTTAAAGCTTGAGGGACGAGGTACTTCACGGAATAGAGCCCCGTTACGATTCATTCTCATTGTGACAAAGTCATCTAGTTTTCGATATTCCTTCATTACATCTAGAATATGTTTCGTCTTTGGCTTTAATCGATGGAGCGGGCAAGCCGAAAGTAGTTCGTCATCACACCTTTGAAAATGGAGAGCTGGAAACAAGTCGAATCATTCACATTTAACCGCTTGGTTGCTGGATTTTGCAATGCTGCCGATCCCAGTTGTGGTGTGTTACGAGACATTGTCGTGGAAAGCGTCAAAGTTGTTGAACACGGTCTATATCTGTGTGGCCACCGGGAAGAATGATAATAAACAATACGAATTTTCGATATTTGTGGTATCGGCTTTGCGAACATGCAGTATTTCAAACATGGTTCGCTGTTGTCAATGCCCCAGTTGCAGGTTGGACCCTAGGATGAGTGTGACCCCAACCTCGCCTCTCAACCAACTTCAACCACCATCGTTATCTCCCCTCAAGATCAGCTCCTCTTCCAGCAGCTTAGCTTCAAATAATAGCGCCCCCGCTAATCAAGCCCAGTCAGCATCACAAATGGCGACGACGACAATAAACAACCGTCCGGCATCGCAAGCAAGTAGTCAACCTGGTAGAGGCCCTCCTAAGAAGCCAAACTCCAATCTTTTTATCCCAAGGAAGCCGCAACGTCGCCCAGGAGCAGCCAACCAAGAAGTGAACACTCCAAAAGCAAATGGGAACGCCGTTCTTGGACAAGCGCAACCCTCGTCAGCAGGATCAATACCTCAACCTCGGTCTCAAGCCTCTACGCCACGAATGATCTCTGAACCTTCGACAAGCAGCCAGCCCAAAGGCATCAGCCAAGCTCCGCCTCCAATCGACGCACCATACGTCGAGTTTGATCTTTTAACGGGTGATATACATGGTGCTCCTGCTGCTAATGGTTTTAGTCCCCAGGTTTGTGGCCTCTCTTTGTTCTAAATGAGCATTCGCCTGCTCAGCTTTCATTCCCCAACATACAAATACTTTACGATTCTCCTTGTGTACATGATTGTAATAACAAAAACACGCACAGGTCGATTGGAACATTTTCCGGTTCCATCGTATTCCTGGAGATAAAGCCGTGGTCGATGCCTTCGCTTTCCCTATCAAACTCAATCGTAAGAATTTCAAATATCGTGAGGCAATGGAGGTAGATGAGGAAGAACCGCTGGGTCCCAACGACGGTGACCCATCGACATCAGGCGCCACAGAGGCCAGTGGTCTTCTGCAGGGTTTGGACCTCCAAGAGCTGAAGAATGTCGTCGTCCCTGCGTCTGCTTCTCAAATAGGCCAATCTGTGAAAATGGAAACACCAGGTGCTGGGAGTAGTGGGGCGAAAAAGAATGAGAAACTCGTCCCACTCAAAGGCCCAGACGGCCAAGTTGTTATTGGCTCAAATGGTCAGCCTGTAATGGTCACCCCAGCCATTGCCGCTCAAGCCAAAGGTGGACGACTTCCATACATCCCAGGAGTGACTGCCGAGCCGAAGGGCAAAAAGGGAAAAGTCGCTCAACGAGGTCCTGGGGGAGCACCTGGAGCCGCTGGAAAACCAGGAGAAGGCAAGCCAGGAGAAGGGCGAAAGAGAGGGGGAAAGAAAACCCGTCAAGTAGGTTGGCATGTTTCTTGCTGTTCTAGTGAACTTAGATATCATCCAGGTCTTCCTCATTCCTGAACATACCCGCAAACTTAGGAAAGAGGAGCGATTCCCATGGCTCTGGGAGGACTCTAGTGGTAAAGAGGTCTGGGAAGGTCGGAGGGTTGAAAGGAACAAAGTCAAGATGCAGCTACTACAAGTTTGTAGGGATGGGACCTTCCGGTGGTACCCTGCTCGAAAACACTATATGTTTACCAAACTTCCTACGTGGACTGTTCTTGGTGCCGAAGAAGCAAATGAACAAGTCAGCGTCGTTTACTATCCTCATTCAAGATGCTGATCAATTTCGACAGTTCGAGAAAGAACAAAAGCGTAAAAATCCCTTGTATTTTGCTCAAAATACTCCTTATACGAGCATATCACGAGCATTTGCTCACCAGGCCCGTTTGGAGGATATGGACCAAAAAAAGGCTAGCACGTTTGGAGGAGAGGCAACAGTAACCCGCTCCCAGAATCTTTTCAGGTCCACTTTCCCTCGTTGCATAATCTTCTTTCTCAATCATTAATAAATGGGCTCTGCAGACTTGTCGATCGTGGTCGGCCAGTATCCTCCTTTGAGAAGGATGAAGATGACTTTGAGGCCGGTGATGAAGAGACGAAGAAATTCAAGCAAGAACGCGAACAAGAGCTCTTCGGTATGGAAGGCGACATGGACGAGATGGAGTTTGAAGAAGAAATAGCGGACGATGACGAACGAGTTCATGCTGATGGAAACGAGGAAGAGGAGAAAGAGCAAGAGGTCACTTGTTTCTCTAAAGCTGCGATTCTCACTAATATCATGCTCAGGAACGACTCAAACGTGAATGGCGGCAAGCGAACAAGACCAATGCTGAGGTTGACGACTACGCCATTACCGGACGACCAATACGCCTGGACAAGGCGGGGAAGAGGATGAAGAAAATATTGCGTGGTCAAGATAAGAGCGGCACATTGTATGAAAGTGATTCCGACAAGGATCCATATGCCTCTCAGGTAGCAATTCTGCGTTTATTCACTTGGATAATGTGGCTAATCCCCTATAGGAGGAATCCGATTCCGAATCTGATCTGGAAGAGAAAGAGCGTATCGAGAAGGAGAAGGCTGAGAAAGAAAAGGCTGAAAAGGCCAAGAAGGAGGAGGAGGAACAGCTTAAGCAACTGCTCGAGGAGAAAGAGAAAGAAAGGGAGGCCGAGAAGGAAAAAGAGAAGGAGAAGGAGAAGAAAGGCAAAGGTCCCGCAAAGCCTGAGACTCCAGTACCTAACAAGGCAGTGGCGGCCCTATCTGGGAAAAGTATGCCAACCAGTGGAAAGAACAGCGCTGTCCAATCAAGAGGCGGTTCACCCAAGCCAAATGCTGGTGGCAATATGTCGAGGCAGGTATCTCCTGGACTTTCGACTGCCGCTCCTGCGAGGGCATCTAGTCCCAGTGGCTCTAAACCCATGGGCATTACAAGTAAGTGCATTCCTCCGAGAATCAAGAATATAACTAACTCATCAGCAGGCCATTCGCGTAGTCCATCTGCCAGTGGAACCAGTACGCCGGTCGTAGGTGCGCAGGGTCTCAAGCGTAAGGCGCCAACACAGGGAGGTGAAACCCCATTCAAGAGGCAGAGGACTGCAAGTCCTCCTGATAACCCATCTCAAAAGGCGCCCTCCACATCTACCGCTTCTACACCGGCACCTCAAGCACAAAAGTCCAAATCGAAGCCAGAAAAGCCTCATGCAGACTTCCCTGGTTGTCTTACGAGAGAGATGGTGGTCAACTATTTGCAAGAACGCGAGGCCCAAGGATTGAAGACGCGGACAAAGGATGCGATCGAGAGATTCAAGCCAATGTGGGCTGGCGCAAAAGGTGGCGCAAAGGAAGGTGCGGACGAAAGGAATAAAGATCTCCTGATATACTGGATTCAAAAGGTTGCAAACCTGGAGGGAGAGAAAGGCTTGGTATTGCGACGAAGTGGGCACTGAACGTGGTTACGTAGGCTAAGTTTGGATGTTCTTGGTCTGCTCTGTTTCTACGCTCTGTATCTACAGTTTCAGAAACCAGAAATTTGGTCGTAGCTCATACATGACGAAGGGAGCGGTCAGTCCTGATCTACAGATAAACTATCGCAGACGTAGTACGTTTCTCGAGTGAAGAGTGACTCCTTCGCATCCTACTGGTGGAGCCCCGCTGAGTGTGTCGTCAGTAATAGGCGGATTTAGGGTTTCATTAGAACTAACCCATTGACATCTACATAAACGCCATCGTGACACGAGTAGAATAAACACCCCTTCGTTTGTACGTGTTGTGGACCGAAATCATAAAGCAGGATCGGACCAGACCAACTCCATTTCCCAGGAGCATATTTCTTTTCTACAACGCCCGTATTTTTGCGTGCCACTGTGGTGTCGACAAGTTGTAGCTTGTACCGGAGTGTTGGTTCGTCTGTGAGTTCAGGTCCTCTTCCTTGTTCACCAGGGCGCGGTTTGTGAACATAGTGGTGTGTGTTCTTATCTAGGATAGTGAGAGCCACTGCTTGCAGAACGTGGGTATTGTTTGTCATAGCGTATAAATTCCCACCCTTGACGAAGAAGTTTGGTGCAAATCGTTCGTGATCCTTCGAGTATCTGGTGGAGGATGCGCGTTGAATAATACAGTCACCATCTTGACCTGGTGGAAACAATCTCTCAACAAAAATGAATACAGCGAAAGTCTGTTGAAATTTACCTGGAAGCGCAGAAGATTTGAGATAGTAGTCGCCGCCACTGGAGTCATAGTTGACCACGGTGACTAAATCGGGCTCGTAGTCATCTTGCATCCACGTTGGAATTGCAGAGATCATCCATGTCCAACAAAAGAGAGAGATGAGGAGGGAGTGGAAGAGTGCCATGGGTGGGTGCTAGGTATGGCAACAGCGGTCATCAGATCACAAACTAGAGGCCTTTATATGATGCATTCGGATGCGGCGAAATACGTGGTCGCGTTGCGTTGTTGGCTCCAGGGAGAACCTCGCTGTATATGCCTTCGTGGTCACGCAGGCGAGCTAAGACAAGGAAATTCTCCGTAAAATCATAGTAAAATTACTCCAAGCCCGCCGTAACTGCCGTATGGACGGAGACGAATCACTATGGGTGATTGGCAAGCCAAAACTCCGGCGTAATGCTCCAATCTCTAGC
>WSTS01000348.1:0-15305 GCA_019627755.1 Serendipita sp. 411 | reverse complement strand
GTATAAAGTCTGAAATCGGTCTCTGTTCATCGACACTACATGGAGGGTTGAAAGCCGCGAACGACGGCTGAGATGCATGAGAGGTTGAAGTTCAAAGAAGGTTTTGAACTCCGCTTCAACAGTGCGGCCATTAGGCGCTCGCATCAAATCCTTTGGAATCCACTTCTTCTGTCGTTGTGACTCGTATATTCAACGCGTTTACCGCAACTTTATGTGTATATAGTTCAAGATCTTCCGCCTGGCTTTCGTCCTTATTGCGCTGTTTCAGCTCACAGTCGACATAATTTCGTGTCGCCATGACTCGTGTATCCAACGCGTGCACGTCAGTCACATTTACATGAATGTCCTTGCGCTTTGGCCGTGCAGAGTGGTAGAGAGACTTTGTCTACCTACACGCTCGGGCCTGGATTCGTTTCTATTGTGTGAAGGACGAATTAACTCGACGCTGCTACATGACCCTTTGTACAAGGCCGGTGATTCGGTAGTCTCCGTCTTATCAACTTAGACTTCATTAGTCGACAGAGGTGCGAGTGGCAGACGCGGATAATATCGTCGATCGATTTACAACAATCAGAAATGGTCTACAAAGCACCTATCTAACAAGACCAGAGCACTCGATTGTCGACAGTTCCTTGAGGCGAAAGCTCCGAAGTTTCGCCGCACGATTGGCCCGTCAGAAGTGAAGAGTAGGATAGAAGCGAACAAGATCTTTCTGGTGTGTTTATAGTAATCAAATGGGGTGGTTCTTAATAATATTATAATGATAGGATGACGGGAAGTCAGAGGACCAGAAGTCAGGGGTAAGAGGGAATCAAGAGTTTGAATGATCCTACACACCGTTCAGTTTTGTTTCTTTGTTGACTGATTCGTTTTCAGTCATAAATGCCTTTGAGCTCCCTGAACATCAGTGAGCAGCGCAGCGCGCAGCCAGCTTGGACCCTGCAGCCATCGGACCGCGATCCCACGAGATGCTACAAATGGAGAAGAAGCCGGGGCATCATTTATATGGAATATGAGAAAGTGTTTTGAGTGTTGCTATTTTTACAGGTCAGAAGAAGCGCGGGCTGCGCGCTGGATTATATAAGACTGACCTCTGTCCCATCATCAGAACACTTCAGAACACCCACAAGGGCCACTCTCCTCACAGGTTTACGATGATTTACTTGTACAGAAAGGTCAGAGATCGCCGAAGAAACCAGCAGCAGCAGCAACAACAACAAGAAGCTGGTGGTGGACAACCAACAGTGCTTACTCCCCCCGAAGAAGAAGAAGAGAAACCGTCTACATGGCAGATTTGGAAACCACGTCTGTTATTGCTTTCCGCCGTTGTCCTGCCCGTTACTCTTGAGACACTCGACTACACAGGCGAGTACTAACTACACCCAAAGCATCATACGTACTGGACTGACATAAACACGATGGTCTGTAGTGGTGGCCACAGCACAATCCAACATCGCCTCCATTTTCGACCGACTCGATTTGCAATCCTATATCGGCACATCTTACGTCCTCGGCTCCACCGTCTTCCTTCCCATCGGTGCCTCCCTCGCAGACGTCTTCGGCCGGTACATCACCATGCAATTCTTCCTCTTCTTCTTCTTGG
Source organism: Serendipita sp. 411 (assembly GCA_019627755.1). Lineage (NCBI taxonomy): Eukaryota > Fungi > Basidiomycota > Agaricomycetes > Sebacinales > Serendipitaceae > Serendipita > Serendipita sp. 411. The sequence continues at coordinate 13,702 of WSTS01000348.1, read as the reverse complement.
TCGGTTCCGCCATCTCTACGGGCGCTAACAACATGCCGGCCCTGCTTGTGGGGAGAGGCCTCGCCGGTGTTGGTTCGGCAGGGTTGTTGGGTGTTGTTAGGATCATTTTGGCCGATTCCGCTTCGTTGGATGATAATAATGCGCAGACTGCGCTGATGATTTTGGCGTATACGGTCGGATATACATTGGGGCCCGTCTTGGGTGGCTTGCTCTATTCGGCCAATTGGCGATGGGTCTTTGCTATCAAGTGAGTCCCTCTTGCTGTTGTACGTTCTTGTTAGCGATGCACTGACGGGCTTGGCCACCAGTCTACCCATCTGTGTCCTTTCCATGTTTCTCGTCTACCTCATCCTCCCGAAAATCTCCAAGGGTCCACAACCACCCCAACGTCTCCGTCGTCTGCCTCCCGGCCTTGCTTCCGACCTCGCCTCTACGCAATCTGCTTCCTTCCTTGGTAAACTTGAACGGATCGATTTCATCGGTTCGCTCTTGTTCGTCGTATTGGGTGTCCTAATTCTTCTTGGGTTGAATTGGGGGAGTACCGAGATTTGGAATCAGCCTAAGGTGATCATTAGTTTGGCGGTTGGTGCGGCGCTTTTGGTGGTATTCATTGGATGGGAATATATCGTCGATCATTCAACCGACCACCTTGAGCAGTCATTTAACAACAAGGAAACGGATGACGTGGAAAGCGATACTAATGCCAAAGAAGACGGAAACGGCAAAAGAACCGGAAATCGAGCCCACCTCGCGCGTCATTTTGCACCCTCTTGGACTCGTCTGACGGATCCAATGCTACCCATGAACATGTTCCGTTCCTTTGACGTCGTCGCCACCGATTTCGCCAGTCTAGCCAGTGGAATGGTCATGTTGGGTCTCTTTTACTTCGTCGCCATCTTTTATGTGATTGTGAATGGACGAGATACAGTCGGTGCGGGTGTACAGTTGCTCTATTTCGCGCCCGGAATGGTGAGTCCGCATCCTTCCTTTTCCCTCCTCCCATTCTTGGGTCTTTACTGACGGTCATTGTGCTTGCGCATGTATTGTTTATAGGGCGCAGGAGTGATTCTCTCCACTCGTTTGATCGCATGGCTCCGTCAACCACGACCTATCATCATCTTTGCTTCCACCATCCTTCCCACCGGTATCGGTCTCCTCGGAAAAGCGCTCTACGAGGGTTCCGAAAGTCACATCCTAGGGTACATGATCCTCACCGGTGCCGGTGTGGGGATGGGATTCGGCCCACTATCGTATCAGGCGAGATTTAGTCAGCCAGAGGAAAGAGTGGCCATCGTCGTCACCTCCAATTTGTTTTTCAGGACTGCTGGTGGGACTGTCGGGTTGGCGCAGTTGTATGCGGTGATGTATTCGAGAGTGAGGAGGTATATTACCCAACAGGCACAGAAAGGGGTGATCAGTCCTCAAGAAGTCGGGCAGATTCTCTCTGCGTTGTCGAATGTTGGCAACACTCACGGGCACAGAAACACCAATGGAATTAGTGGAGGGATCTTGGATCTGCCAGCGAAGTTGAAAGGAGTGGCGACACTTGCGTTTCGAGATGGGTTACAGTGGGCGTTTTGGAGTTTGATACCTTGGTTGGTGATCGCGTTTGTGATGTGTTGTTTCCTCTCGCGAATCCCCGAGGAGAGGTTGAATGGCAAGCCGGGACAGTATGCCAACAACGCCAACGCCAATGCGGCCGCTCGTGAAGGTGCAGACGACACCACTACCCCCACGTATACTGCAAATGTTGGTCACGATAACGAGACTACTGGGAAGCTTGGTGGTGGCACCCTGGGTGATGACCAGAAGCGCCGGGAAGATGGTCATCAGCTAGAACAATATCCAATGGTCAATGTACGGGAGGCGCCGGCACGAGTCTGATGCAATACTTGAAAGGGAAGAAGGAATCACGAGTCATGTTAACCTGACTGCTATAAGCGATTATTACGTATAATGTATTCATGTATGTTATCACCTAGTTGGATCGTGTCCAAATATTCAACACTTTACGTTGACTTTCAACAAGTTATCTGACAATTGTCCGCCAAAGTCTCTCGGTATTCTCTAGTACATATTCAGAGTAAACACTCACTACAGGCAAGATGGAAGTGTCCAAGTGAGACGATGACTGTTGAGACGACCGCTGGTGAGGAGGCACAGAATGTCCCGAGCATCCCGAGTGAAGAACAGCAAGATCCTCGCAAATCCACTAGAGAGAGCGTCAAGTCGCTGACAGGTGTACTCGTGGTTCAAAGAGGTCGAAAGCAAATAATGAACCAAATATTTGGCACAAGGCCAGTCCAAAATGGGACAAAGGCGGCCGAGCACGGAGACCTATCCTACATACCCCTCCTTCCTCCTTACCCCTTCCTCCTTACTCCTTCCAGTCGTATTAAGGTCAGGGAGATTGATAGGATGAGAAGATGTAAGAGGGGTAATGATTACAGGTTCGGTTGTCTCCCGCATCGTCTAGCTTGATTTCTTTCGTTGATGGACAGGTTTTCAATGATTGTTGGAACGGCTCCACCGCCATCTGGTGCGAGACTGCAAAGGAATGGACCTCGGGAGTACCTCATACGAGATATGAGAGCACTCTGAATCCATCCTCGAAGTCCCAACAATAACCGATCTCACAAGCTGACGATGGTTCATTCGTACAGAAATGTCAGGAATCATTGACGAATACAGACGCAATATGATGGTGCCGGTAGACAACAACTATCATCGTCGTTGCTCAACGAGGGAGAGAAACCATCCATATATGACAAGTTTGGAAACCACATCCTGGTGTGCCCTCTCCCGATTAAGACCCGGCCTATACGAGCCACTCCTGAAGCGAGAGAAGATTCGACGAGCAAATTCATCTAGGTAAAAGGTTTTGATCTCCCTCTTTCATTATTATCAATAGTAGGATGATACGCCACTCGCTGCGACTTCAGTACTGTTTTCCGAGCATGAGGAAAGACGCTGACGACTGTCATGACGAGCATTTGACTCAGGGATGTGACGTGGTGATATTGATAGAATGGTGTGGTGCGACAGGGGTGGTCCAAGGTTCGAACCAATTTTCAAACTCCGCCTGAACCGCGTCCCCGCTATATCTGCAATCAGCCGGCCGCGAATTCCTGGTGATATCCGATCTCAAATTCAATTTATAATGCATGAATTCGAGTTCGGATGATTTGGTGGGTCTCCTCATCCTCCCCGACATATCTCGAACTGTCTACTTAGCCTCCTCGTTATACTCGGGCTTTCAAGGACAGCATATAACACATACCCTCTCTAGTGACTAGACCGCATTGGACTTGATCTACGCCGTCCATCGAACAACAAATGTCTTGCCCTTCCCACCTACAACTAACCGATCTAGTGTCTGACAAATTGTCCCTCCAACCTCTAATTCGCGTGAAACTCTCCGCCTTCCCGTTGGGAGGGGCTCGCTCCTTTCCTCTCCGCACCGACTTATTGGATTGAGATATCCCGCTCTCGGATGGCTTTCGTTTCGAGTACGCTTCTATCACATCAACAGAGAAGGAAGGTGAGTACTACACATTGTTGTTATACACAACTTGAAACAAGCGAAAGTCCGGTGGCTCATTGAGCAGGTCGCAGGTCCTCGATCGTGGGGATATGAATTCTGCCTGGTACTACGTGCACATATGACCAGAGTCACAGGATGTTTAATTAAAATTTCTCACTATGAATTGTTTGATATGTTTCACTTCACGCCTGGTTTGCCGTGCCGCCATCACAGTGCGATGATAGCGCCTTTATATCTCGACGAGTTTATACGAATATATACCGTATCTCGATTTGTGAGCCTTTATAGATCATTAATTTGCGCAGATCTCACCTCAAGAAGCGCACGTCAGAAGAGACTGTCAAAAGGGACTGTACTAACTTGAACCCAACCCAACGCTCTTCTGCCACGACAACAAGGCGTGATCGCCCATAGAATATTGTGAACGATGTCTTCCAATACCGAGGATGAGGACAAAGGGTAGGTGATCATCCGTTGTGCTACGCAGACACCTCTCTGAAGTTTGAACCGTTTCCGACGTCTACAGGGTCTTGTATCTTCATCGTAGGCCCAATCCTTTATATTTTGTCGATTTCCATATCTCATTTTGATTAGATGTTACTGTGGGGGTACCCATAAAGACGGAATACTGCGTGAAGTTGAACGTGGACGGTTCGGATGTCCAGCTAACGAGGAGCGGTCAAACGCCTGTGTGGAAACCATTCAGGGGCATGTGAGCCGATTGTTTAAAACTTGGTTTCTAGTCGAGTTTAATTGGAGTTTTTCTTTTTTTAGAGAAATCTCCGAGCCGACAAAGGTCACAGTGACGCTCAAGGCCGGTCATTCTGTTGCCAGCATTTCGTTCAGGAAAGAAGAATCTGTGGTCGATATAGACGTTCAGGACGCAATTCAACAATTTCTCTCCTCTATGGAGCCCGAGATTCTGGTCTCCGGTAAGCAATCTGAAGGTGAAAAGGTATTGTCTTTTGACCTGGTCCAACAGTTTCAACCACCCTCCAGGAAAATCCAGCTTTGGTAACAGTATCCTTTCGCTCCCAGCCTACAGTGAGCTCGTTCGGTACCTTTGTTTCACTCAAAGTATTAAGCGAGTATCTCAGACAGAGGCGGTTCGCTCGACACTTGAGAGCCTGCAAGAGGTGATGACAGAATTTCGTCATATCATGGGAGATTCAACACAGCAACACTTGACTGTCATTAGACATGGTGTCGCATTCTCAGGGGTCAGCGGTTGTCCTTCTATTTACCGTTGGGTCTAATCTCTCTCAGTTGGATGTGCGATCCAAAGCAGCATTCAGCGTTTTATCGGGCACTTTCGAGGTTTGTCTGCAGTCTCTCGATCGATGTAGCTCCCAGGTTGACACATCGCCACTAATAAATAGCTCCTCAAGCAACAAAAACGATGTGATCAAATGGTATCTGGGCTCGTCCGACAATTGAAGCATGTTCTTCCCTTTGCAGAAAAAGCGCTGAAGGAAGCGGTTGAGGACAACATGGATATCCTACAAAAGGCGATTGGGAGATTATATGTACTAACCCTGGACGTTTCGGAGTTTTCTTGTGACTACATCAAAAGAAATCGCTTCAGTAAGCGGTTCAATACGTCTCAATCGTCCGAAACTTACTCTACAATAGAGAGATTGGGAAAGTCTATGATATCTACCCGAGATCAAGATAAAATCAACGAACTGGCTGTTGGATTTAACGAATTGACAATGGATTTCGACCGTGCTACCAATGTGGAGATGCTTAAAGCCGTCAGGAGCATGGGTAGGTGCAAGCCCTTCCTCTTGATTGCTATGGTATCTTATGCATTCTTTGAATTGTAGAGGAAAAGATGCTCTTAGATAAACTACAGCCTGTCCAGTCAGGTTATATGTTGGATCGTGGTTGTATGGAAGGAACGAGGGTCAGCCTTCTGGACGAGATTATCGAATGGGCAATGCGCCCCAGCACAGGAGACACCCAATCTATCGATGCCAACGTATATTGGCTGTATGGAATACCCGGAATTGGGAAGACGGCAATCGCACACTCCATATGTGCTCGGTTGCATAGAGAGGGGAGGCTTGGCGGAACATTCTTCTGCAGGCGCGACGATCCAGATCTCAGCAACCCGAGGTCTGTGTTACCAACGCTCGTCTTCAACCTCGCAGAGACATGGGGGCCATATCGAAAAGTAGTCGCGGACAAATTACGGAAGGATTCGAAATTAACTCGTCATTCGGCCGATGACCAGCTATTTTCCCGTCTCCTTGTGACTTTACAGAACCACACACCGCATTCAATTGTGCTCGTTATAGACGCGCTCGACGAATGTGGTGATAGCCTCAGTCGGAGTTCGATCATAGCGAGTCTCATCGCGGCATCTTCGAAGGCCAACTGGTTACGAATCATAGTGACCAGTCGACAAGACTCTGATATCGAATTGTCCTTTGGGCGGTTCGATGGCTATTATTTAGCCAAGGATCTCGCAAATGACGACAATTCACACGACGACATCTACTTCTATACGCAAAGCAAGCTATCGACAATAGCGCAGCGACGTGGGCTCGCGAAAGACTGGCCAGGAAAGAAAAGATTGGAAGAGATCGTGGAACGGTCTGGAGGTCTGTTCATCTTCGTGGGAACATTGTCATGGCTATTGGAAAGAGGTCTTAATCCCGATCGGTATTTGACGCAGGCTCTTTCTGCCGGATCAGGAAGTGCACTGGAACGTCTACATAGCCTCTACACGACCGCCATTCAGTCTCAAATCGACGAAGACAAAGAGGAATTCCGGTCAGCGATGGGGACGATCATCGTAGTAGGACAGTACCGACCGCTATCCGACGAGGCTGTAGCTCAGCTGTCGGGTCTTCCAACGAATATTGTGACGACACTGGTCGACAAGCTGGGATCGCTATTATACCGAGACAGAGCGGCTCGAGGGGGGATTCGTGTTCGCCACTTATCGGTGATCGACTTCTTAACGGGATCAGATGTCCCAAAAGATCTGAAAGTGGACACCAAGCAAGCACATCGGGCCGTTGGGGTGACGTGTCTCAAGGTTATGACATTTGACCTTCGATTCAATATTTGCGGAATCGAGTCGTCACTCCTGGCCAATCGAGATATCGTCGATCTGCAGACTCGGGTGGACAAAAATATGTCGGACGGATTGCAATACAGCTGCTTACACTGGTCGGACCATCTATCGCATGTTCAGGAACCTGAGGATGAACAACTAATGGCAGCATTAGACACATTTACGAAAGTGCCACGGCTGCTGTATTGGATGGAAGCGTTGAGTGTGATGGGAAAAGTGGGTGTCGGAGATTCAGTGCTGCGACGAATTCCTGTACGGCTTAAGGTGTGTAAACTGCCGGGTCGATTATAAACCTAGTGTTACTAACAATGGTGGTAGTGTTTGGATATATCAGTGAAGGAACGTATCGAGGATGCACTCAAGTTTATACTCACATTCCAGGAAGCAATCAAAACGAGTGCACCGCACACATATATATCGGGATTGGGATTTGTTCCTACAGATACGGATGTGTGGAGACATAGTAGCGGCTTGTTCAGCAATCTACTGGTAGTAGAAAAAGGGCGAAAGACATCATGGGGAAGTCAGCCAAGTACACTAAGGGGACACACCGATGATGTTTTGAGTGTAGCCTTTTCACCGGACTGTCATCGGATTATCTCCAGCTCTGCCGACACAACCATCCGTATGTGGGATGTTGAGACTGGAGCTGCAATAGGGAAGCCATTAGAGGGACATACTGGTTGGATCAGTAGTGTCACATACTCGCCAGATGGTCGTCATGTTATCTCCGGCTCTTACGACGAAACCATCCGTATGTGGGATGCTGAAACCGGGGCTGCGGTAGGAGAGCCATTAGAGGGACATACTGATTCGATCAGTAGTGTCATATTCTCCCCAGATGGCCGTCGCATTATCTCCGGCTCTCACGACAAAACCATCCGTATGTGGGATGTTAAGACTGGAGCTGCAATAGGGAAGCCATTAGAGGGACATACTGCTTGGATCAGTAGTGTCACATACTCGCCAGATGGTCGTCATATTGTCTCCAGCTCTTACGACGAAACCATCCGTATGTGGGATGCTGAAACTGGAGCTGCAGTAGGAGAGCCATTAGAGGGACATACTGGTTGGATCAGTAGTGTCACATTCTCCCCAGATGGTCGTCGCATCATCTCCGGCTCTGAAGACAAAACTATCCGTATGTGGGATGTTGAGACTGGAGCTGCAGTAGGAGAGCCATTAGAGGGACATAGTGATTGGATCAGTAGTGTCGCATACTCCCCAGATGGTCGTCGCATTATCTCCGGCTCTCACGACGAAACCATCCGTATGTGGGATGCTGAAACCGGGGCTGCGGTAGGAGAGCCATTAGAGGGACATAATGCTTGGATCAGTAGTGTCACATTCTCCCCAGATGGTCGTCACATTATCTCCGGCTCTGACGACCGCACCATCCGTATGTGGGATGCTGAAACTGGAGACAAAGTAGGGAGGCCATTAGAGGGATATACTACTGATATTTCAGACGTTTCATACTCGCCAGATGGACGCCACATCGTATATGGCTCCGACGACGACACTACCCGTATCTGGTGTCCTGCACAATGTGAGTTTTTTTTGTTAGTGGTCGCCCCACCCCCTCATCAAACGTATTCTCACAACACACAGATCCTGCCAACATCACTACTGGCTTTCATCCCGACTCGAACGGCTGGGTTCGTCACCCAGATGGAGGCCTCTTATTTTGGGTCCCGGACGACTGTAGAAATGGGCTGAGCTGCCCGGCCATCCTCAGTATCCCCACCACGGGTCACAACAGAGTTGTCCGTTTGAATCTTGAGGGGTTCAGTCATGGGTCGTCGTGGACAGACATCAAGAAGTCTGATACATGATACATTGATCGTTCTCGCTTGTCAAGCTTATAGGCTCCTGTTTACTGGACCGATTGTTATTGGTTGATTGGATAATATAAAACTCTAGCTCGTTGAGTTGTAATACCCAGTGACTGCTCGCATTGGTGGTCTTTTTATTACCATACGTATAAAAGTTTGGAATCGTTCTCTGTTCCCCGAGACTACTCTGAAGATTTTAAACTCCGCTTCAACCACACGCCACTCGCATTATATACTTCGTATGGCACACCTCTTCCCACTGGCTCTTATTCTTATCGCCCTTTTTCAGCTCACGATCGACTTTATTTCAAGTCGTTATGACTCGTGTATCCAACCCATCTACATACATATCCGTGCGTTGAGCGTGAGTTGTGGATAGACTTTGTCCCACTTTATTATAGACTTGGCCCTCGCTCTGTCTCTAGCTTCAATAATTCTTATTTTCCCCATTGTTCATGAAGGGAGAATCAACTCGATCTTCGTACAAGATACTTTGTACAAGGCTGGTGGTTGGTCTCAACTTGGACTTCGTCAACAGCCAGCAGAGCTGCGAGTGGCAGACGGGAGACGCGGCTATGATCGACTTTCGAAATCATAAATGGTCTACAGGTCATCTATCCAACAAGACCAGAGCACTCGATTGTTGACAGTCCCTTGAGAGTTGAGGCGACAGTCAGAAGCTCAGAAGTTTCACCGCATGATCAGTCCCTCAGCACAAAGAGAAGGATAGGAGCGGACTAGATCTCACTGGTGTATTTATATTCATTAATCAAATAGGACTCTTCTTGACAGTATTATGGGAGGATGGGAGGCCAGAAGTAAGAGGTAAGAGGGAATTACGAGTTTGATTGATCCTACACCCCGTCCAGTTTGGTTTATTCGTTGATGGATCGGTTTTTCAGCGATTAATGGACTGGCCTTTGGGCTCCTGAACGTCAAAGACGCTTGGGCCTAGCTATCAATCATACCGCAAGACTGCAAAATTGCAGAAGAGTCGAAGATAATCAATACCGGAATATGAGGTAGAGACGCTCGCCATGCGACCTCCGCGCTTTCGGTGTTGCTATTTTTACAGTCGGTCAGTCAGAAGGACGCACACCGAAAACGCGGAGTTTGCTCTGGATTATATAAGGCCGATCCTCATTCCACCTCGACATCCACAACAAACCACTTCCCTCAGAAGTGCACGATGATTTATTTGTATCGAAAGGTCAGAGACCATCGACGGAAACAAAAGCAACAGCAGCAGCAGCAGCAACAACAAGGTGGGGTTGGTGGTGGAGGACAACCAAGAACGCTACTTCCTCCTGAAGAAGAAGAGAAACCGTCTACATGGCAGGTTTGGAAACCACGTCTGTTATTGCTCTCCGCCGTCGTATTGCCCGTCCTGCTAGAGACACTCGACTACACAGGTGAGTTCTAACTAAACACCCATACGTACTTTTAGCACGATTTATTGACAACGATGATGCATAGTGGTGGCCACAGCCCAATCAAACATCGCTTCCGTCTTCAACCGACTCGATTTACAGTCGTACATCGGCACTTCCTACGTCCTCGGTTCCACCGTCTTTCTCCCTATCGGCGCCTCCCTTGCAGATGTGTTCGGTCGATACATCACCATGCAATTCTTCCTCTTTCTCTTTTTGGTTGGTTCCGCCATTTCCACGGGCGCGAACAACATGCCGGCGCTGCTTGTGGGTAGAGGACTTGCCGGTGTCGGCTCGGCAGGATTGTTGGGTGTCGTTAGGATCATCATGGCCGATTCGACTTCGTTGAATGATAATAATGCCCAGACGGCACTGATGATTTTGGCGTATACGATCGGTTATACGCTTGGACCCGTCTTGGGTGGTTTGCTCTATTCGGCCAATTGGCGATGGGTGTTTGCTATAAAGTGAGCTTTCCCTTCCTCTCCATTGCTGTTCTACTTTGCTTGTTTTGTCATGTACTGACCCGGGCCTCCGCCAGTCTACCCATCTGTGTCATTTCCATGTTCCTCGTCTACCTAATCCTTCCAAAGATCTCCAAGGGCCCACAACCGCCTCAACGACTCCGTCGTCTCCCTCCCAATCTCGCTGCCGAACTCGCCTCCACCCAATCCACTTCCTTTTTGGGTAAACTCGAACGAATCGATTTCGTCGGTTCGCTCTTGTTTGTCGCTTTGGGCGTCCTAATCCTTTTGGGGTTGAATTGGGGGTCTACAGAGTCTTGGAATCAACCAAAAGTCATCGTTTGTTTGGCGATAGGCGCGGCGCTGTTGGTGATATTCATCGGATGGGAATATATCGTCGATCATTCGACGGATCATCTGGAACACACATTTAATAACAATAACAGCAACGAAAAGGAGACAGATGACGTGGAAAGCAATAGCAATGCCAAAGGAAATGGCAAGGGGAATGGGAATCGTGCCCGTCTCGCGCGTCATTTCGCACCCTCTTGGGCTCGTCTGACGGATCCAATGTTGCCCATGAACATGTTTCGTTCCTTTGACGTCGTCGCCACCGATTTCGCCAGTTTAGCCTCTGGTATGGTCATGTTGGGCATCTTTTATTTCGTCGCCATCTTTTATGTGATTGTGAATGGACGAGATGCGGTCGGAGCTGGTGTACAGCTGCTCTATTTTGCGCCTGGAATCGTGAGTCGCTTTCCCTCTCCTCCTCCCTTTGCATGTGCAGTTTCATTTTGTGGACACTAACGGTGTTGGTGTTGGTGTTGGTGTTGGTGTTGGTGTTGGTATTGTTCGTAGGGCGCAGGAGTGATCATCTCCACTCGTTTGATCGCGTGGCTCCGTCAACCACGACCAATCGTCATCCTTTCCTCCCTCCTCCTGCCTATCGGAATCGGTCTCCTCGCCAAAGCGCTCTACGACGGTTCCGAATCTCACATCATAGGCTATATGATCCTCACCGGTGCTGGTGTTGGGTTAGGATTCGGTCCGTTATCGTATCAGGCTCGGTTCAGTCAACCAGAGGAACGAGTGGCCATCGTCGTCACTTCCAATTTGTTTTTCAGGACGGCGGGTGGGACGATTGGATTGGCGCAGTTGTATGCGGTGATGTATTCGAGAGTGAGGAGGTATATTACCCAGCAAGCACAACAAGGGGTGATCAGTCCACAAGAGGTCGGACAGATTCTCTCTGCGTTGTCGAATGTTGGTAACTCCCACGGCAACGGCAACGGCAACACCAATGGGAATGGGAATGGAAGTGGTGGAGGAGGAGGAGGGGGCGGGATTTTGAATCTACCAGAGAGGTTGAAACAAGTCGCGACCCTCGCCTTTCGAGATGGGTTACAGTGGGGGTTTTGGAGTTTGTTACCCTGGTTGGGGATCGCGTTTGTATTGTGTTGTTTCCTCTCGAAGATTCCCGAGGAGCGGTTGAATCGCAAGCCGGGACAGTATGCCAATATGGCCAACGCCGATGCCGATGCCAATGCCACCACCAATGCCAATGTCCATGCCAAAGCCAGTGTGCCGGCCGCTCGGAAGGACCTGCATGAGGGTGCTGATGATGAGACTGCGAATGTTGGTGGTCACGGTTATGGTCACGGTCACGGCGAGGATCGCGATACGACTGGGAAGATTGGTGGTGGTGGTGGTGGTGTGGAAGGTGACCAGAAGCAACAACCTCCAATGGTCAATGTACGAGATGCGTCGGCGGCGTCACGAGCCTAACTACACACACACACGAACGAATGAAGGAAAGAAAGAGTTCGGGGAACTATCAGAAAAAAGAGAGATAATGACGATCTATGTTATGCTGACTGCTGCTACTACTATAAACAAGGATTACTTTTTTATTTGTACCAGGAGACGGTACGGTAGGGTGACCGTTCCATCTCGTTAGTTTAGTTTCTGTATAATCAATCCAATTCGCAATCTTCCTCATGAAATGATCGCCGCTGCCCTATTCCCCCTGTACGTATTCCCTTTGTTGTGTATGGTTCCCCGATCGGCTGGTTTTTATTGCGCAATTTATCAATGATTGTCAATTGTGGTTGGCTCGTTCGTTCGTTCGTTTCGTTCGTTCGGTACCCCGTGACTGTGACTGTGAGTCTGTGACCGAATAGCGCCAATACCAAATAGCCTTCACGAGGAGAAACCTTGTCAACCTCAGACCTTAGATCGTGTTTGGGAGCCCCCTGATATAGTATAATGGTATAAGGCAATGATAGCGGATAGCTGGAAAAAGCGAAAATCAAGAAGAGCGAGGCGAGATCGTTATTGTCATTACGTTCGACCCGACTCGATAGGGATATAGACGTGGGCGTGTTCTGCACCTGTAAACATTAGGAAGTAGAGAAGTGAGCGAAACGTTGGTAGCGGGAGACGTATAGGTATAGTTGATCACGGCGAACTGATTAGTAGAAATAAGAATCGTCTGTGTCGAATTCGAGTGGTTCCTTCTTTTGCAGCAGCGGCGGCGGCGGTGAGCGACAGGGCTGTTTTTTGGTTCCTACAGAACCGATCGGTGGATGTGGCCTACGCTCAGAACCAGATACTGCATGAAGAGAGAGAGGGGGGATAAAGGTGAATTGTAAGCGCTACTCTTCTCTTTGGTTATGTTTTGAAATAAGGATAATACTCCTTTGACATTGATGTGGACGTAAAGACCGATGCCTGAATCCCAATCGCGAGAACCATACAGCCGTGAATTCTCGTGTGGGGGGATATCAGCTCTGATGGTTACATACCGGGGGGTCAGTTATGCCCCGGGACGGGATGAAGGAAAGAGCGGGGGCGGGAAGTGGGGGAAATCAAGAGACAAACCGATGGCAGGGGGGGACAGGACACATTGTGGATAGAGATGATCCACGAGATGGAGTGATAGATGGATGGTAGATCGTAGAGCGGGATTCCGTGTACCGTACGTACGGGTGTTGTGGCTGCCTTGAGGCTTTCATGCGGCAGCTTTCACGAAGGCGAAGGCGGAAATGCGGGGTAAAGCGTATGCCATTCGTCGACTGACATGTCATGGGCACCGCCGAGTGATCGAATTGACTTGGAGAGAAAAAAGGAAAACTATAACTATACTCGTACTTTCCCTTTATTGCTGTCTTGTCGTGTTACACTGATTGTCGATTGATAGCACGGCAGGCGGATAGGCAGGCAGAGGGAGCGCAAGTTCTGATAGTAGGTGATGGTCGAGATAAAGAGATTCGAATCTTGAATCTCTAGGGTTTGGGTAATAGACAGATAGACAGTCTCTTTTCTCGTCGGCGGGTTCCGTAGCA
>WSTS01000347.1:3017-15320 GCA_019627755.1 Serendipita sp. 411 | reverse complement strand
AAGAGGTTGGTAGTCCCAAGCGCCTTCGTCGAGCCAGACCGAGCAGAGCAAACTACTGCCACTTTATTGCCAGCAAGGTAGCCACTGCACGAATCATCATTAGATAGAAATTATTGGCAAGTAATATAGGATACTCACGAGACTGCGTCTTCTGCGATTTTGATTGCAAATTTACCAACACTGGTCCCTCCAAATTTCTGGACAACCCATGGAGTATCCGGATCCGTGCTATTTTGATATAAGCTAGGAGGAGTAGAGGTCCCTGGGGTGGCCGGAGGGGAAAGAGATCGTTGAGATCCTAGTGAAGGGGTGGAGACTGGTGTCGCCATTCTTCGGATACTGACTCGGATTTTTTGTGAGAGAGCAGTTAGACGAAAGAACGAGTAAATCTGAGGTGAAATATGCTATATGAGCCAGAATACACCTTTTCCGATGGATACTTGGACCGTAATTGGGATGGCCACTTCCAAATTAGAGGGTGGCCAAATAATGTCCAGCTAGTCGACGGACCCTGGACCCTGCAATGGAGGATTTGGGACGAAAAGAATAGATTTAAAAGAGTCTGGGACGCCCTTTAAAGGGTAAGTCGTGGACACTGGGCTGTCGGTCGACCTGGGCGTGATCAAGATGGTGAAAATAGTTAGCCGATAGAAGGCCTGTTTTCATACTACTTCTGCACAATATTAAAGAGCCGATACGATAAATTTTAACGAGATAAGCTGCGCCTTTTGTGAGAAAATGTACTCCTTATCGGAGACAAGGTCGTCCCCACTAGTGGCGCCAACTTGGACCCCCCCTCACAGTGACCTTTCGTGAGGTCCGGCATCACTCTCAACCTTCAGGATGCCCTCTTTGCCCATACTCGTGTCTTTGATGGTCTCGAGGGAGAGAAATAAGAGAAGTGACGATAACGCCGACGACAACTTCCAACCGTTGGAAAATGACGAGCGGCCTCCTCCCGACCACCGGATTGACATGCAACAAGATGTAGAAGAAAATGTCACTCCCGACGACGAGACGGTGGTAGCTCCTGTCCGCCCTCCTCGACGACGTCAGTAGGCGTTTGGCAGCGGCGCATGAAGCTAACATGTTTTTCTTCAAGGGCGGCACATAACTGCTGCAAATCGTATCATTGTAAAGAAGCCATTGGGTTTCTTTGGGCGCATTTTACAGGCGATAAGACGGTTCATTTTTGAGCCGGATAAGAAGCTCGAAGAGGGATACTCACCAAAATATCGATATTTACCCATCCTAAGCGGTGTCATTGTGCCTGTACGTATATTACCTGTTTATGATGCTAAAATGCTGACCTTCAACAGTTCTCGATTCTCCTTGAAGTTCCGGGTCTCACCGTAAGTGCTCCAATCTATGACGCACACCAGATGCTGACCATTGATCGAAGGAGCATGTTGGTAGCTTCTTCATATGTGCTTAGCCGAATACTTATAAGTCTCAGTGGTACAATCGGACCGATGGAACTAGGGTCGTCGAATATCGCGAAAATCCTGCTATCCTAAATGCAGGCCTTGGTCTATCAATAGCCTCTGCATTGTTGGCGAATATCTGCTTGATAATGCGCTTTCTTGAAAGGAGGATAAAGAGCGCTACAATTGCCGCCATCTGCTTTCTTCTCATACACGACATAATCAATATCAGTGAGTGGGCTCCTGTATTCTCTTGGCCATTAATTAACCCATCAAACTCAGTCGCTCTCGCAATATTTGGTATTGCGCATGCAGTTGATGATGGTTTTACATATTCACAAGCGTACTGGGTCACACTCGCATCTACTATCGTATCCCTTGTCGTCACCGTCACCCTCTTAATCGACTACGCAACTACTCCAAACTTTGTAAAAAGTGGGAGTGGCCTGACGAGGAAGCAACGCTCACTAGTGATCATCGTGATGATTCTTTTTGCGTATCTAGGGTTTGGCGCCCTCATTTACTGCTTTATGATGGATATTCGCTTCCTCGACGGTCTCTACTTCTCCGTTTGCTCCAGCTTAACGATTGGATTTGGCGATATAGCACCCAATAAAGCCAGCGCACAGGTTTTCTCAATCTTCTACAACACGTTTGGAATTCTCAATACCGGTATTGCCATTGCCATAGCACGGGAGACCATTATAGAAGCATTCCAGCAATCCTATCGCAATCGCAAACATGCACTAGCGATGAGAAGAAAGCTACACAGGGAGGTGCATGCGAAGCATCATGCGGCAAAGCATAGTGCCTGGCTTGCGTCGCACAAGCTCAATGAGAATCTTCCTGACAAAATCAATATCCCAGTCTCATCAGCTCCACCTACCCCACCACCAGAAATCTCCGAGACAACAGAGAAACATGCAGAATCCAAGCCAGGAAGTCCGTCAGAGAAGGAAGCCGGCGCCGGGGCTGGGGAAAAGCCTTCGGCCGGGGAGGAACAAAAAGGGAAGCCTGAAATGGGGAGATCAAGCACCAATACGTCATCGAGATCAAAAAATGTAGAACCGTCCACTCAAAACAAAGATCCCTTGGATGTTGCGGAGGACCAGCGAGAAGAAACTGAGGAAGAAGTCCAAAAGTTGGGACAAAATATGGTTTCCGGCTTTGATGATGAGGAAAAGGAATACATAGAATTCCGACAATCTATGATCAAGGAAGAACAGAAAGAATTTAAAGCAAAGGTAGTAGAAGCTCATACCTACGACTCACAAACTTCTGATTTTTGCCGCAGCTTTTGGTTTCTTGGGGCCTATTTATCACCTTTTGGGTTCTTGGAGGGCTCATCTTTCATCTTTCGGAAGGCTGGTCATATGGCCTCGCAATCTATTTCTGTAAGCGCATCGATTCCTTGCCAATGCAATCCACTGAAATGACCAGGCTTTACTGCCTTCTCCACAATCGGATACGGAGATGTTGCACCCAAGACCGGACCAGGACGTGTTTGCTTCATTGCTTGGAGTTTGCTCGGGGTCGGGACGATGACTATTCTCGTTTCGGTTTTATCTGAGGCGTTTCAATCACGCTATTCAACCGTCATACACAACGGACTATTTGACAAGGCAATGCGAAGCTATCAAAACAAGACCCACTCAGAAAGACAGGCTTCGCCACCCGAAACCCCATCGTACAATACCAATGCGATGACACAAGGAGAAAGGAAGGAGGCACTGGAGGAGACTAAGACGGAAATAGCAAACATCCCACCTAAAATCATTGCTCAGGCGAAGGCCTTCCATGCACATCTACAGTTTGTCCTCACGAATAGCTCGCAAGAGAAGCCTCCCCCCGGACTTCAACGTGCTCTTGACGATCTGATGGAGGAAGAGAAGATGAATGAAGAGCTACGAAAGGAGGTATTGCAGGATGGAGAAGCGCGGAGGGCGTTGTTCATGATGTCGTTTGAACGGACTCTTAAGAAGATGGTGGAGAATGCCGAGAAACTCTCCAAACTGATCGAGGAGCAAGAGTCATTGGAGAAGGGGCTTAAACAGGAAGACGAAGAGGATGGTCTGGAGGATGAGGACGAGTTTAGCCAAAGTCCAGAAGATGCGCGGGTCAGTGACAATCGCGAGGAACCTGAAAGCGCTGGTGATGACACTGGTCGTGGCGGCTCGAAATCCGGGAGAGCCAACTGGTTGAAGCTTCGATCTAGCCTTTTCGCAACAAGACTTCACCCTTCCTCGTACACCAATCGTCGTCCTTATCTTCACACTGATGGAAGCCAATCAGAACCTCATGTCATCCCGGAGGAGGAAGAGACGGCGAATAGTCCTGGTAACTCCCCAGATAGTAGCAAAGCAGATTCCCACCGCAAGGGAAAGCGTACCAGACAAGGGAGCCAACTTAATTCCGTGCGGTTTGCCGATAACCCTTATGAAGAATAAGCTCGACCCGACAATGGCTGAGGCGGATAAGTATGGTCATGGTTAAAAGTACAAATCCATGTAACACCGACCGCGCTATCTATTATAGTCGGTTTTGGCATTTGGGTGTAGTAACGCCAAATGCTAGAAAGCCAATGACTCTAATGAACCTCATGTAATGCTGTATGTTGTACAAATTAAATTTTGGTTATTATCTACAACTAAAGTGGAGTCAATAATTTGGTGATAGCAAGCCAATAATTATGATGGAAGATATCACGGTTTCGGGAGAGACTAAAGTTTTTGAATGAAATGGGATAGAGCCTGCAAGAACATGAATCACAGTCAACGAGAAAGAGCTTCAGCTAGTTGTTCCGCTATCGATGGTCCGTGCGCTGAGCCGTACATTCCTCCTTGTCGGGAGGGACGGTCAACACTACTGCCTCTACTACCCCTTCTAACCAGTGAGCCAGTTTCGGCCACCCGGCTGTTTCTACGACTCGAGGCATTGACTGGAGAGAACATTGCGACTGGAGACCCAACACTTGATGAAAGAGAAGGAGGTGGAACATGGGGGTATGTGAGTTGATTGGGATTAGTGGCTGTAGGGGGAATACTGGAGAGCGAAGGAACAGAAGCTGGCGTTGTAAGTGTTGTATGATACCCAGTTTGCTGTGCAGACGTCAATGAGGAGGATAATGGAGAGAAGGGGAACGGTGACGCAGGAGTGGAAGAGTCAGGAGAGCTTGCGGATGTATTTAAAGCTATTTGGGCCTCTGACGTTGTCGGGCGATGTATTTGAGATGGTGGCCGCGGAATGGGTAAAGGCCCTAGTGTGGGTCGCTGCGTGATTGGCACAGGGACTGTAGGCACCACAGGCGATAACGAGTATTCCCTGTGCCGCTGATGTGTAGGCTGGGATGAGGATTCTGCAAGGGCCTGGCCAACGAGTAAACCCTCAAGAGGTAGCCCGAGCTATAAACAGATAAATGAGTAAATGGTTTTGACTGAACATAAATGGGAGAGCGATACTCACTCGCTTCCGGAGTTCTAATAATTCGTCACGATACATCTCGTTCAGTTTAGTTGCCCTTGCAAGATCCCGGTCGGCATCGATTAGGCGTGTTTTGAGGGCCTCATTCTCTCGTCGCAATGCGTTCACCACGAGCTCAGTCGAGACGAATCGAGGATCATTTGCATTAGGATGATATTGCTGAACGGGACTACTGGCACTGCTCTGGCCTTGGCTATCCGATTCGTACATGGTATTCAGCAAAAGATTCCTTTGCCTTAGCGCTGTAAGTTCCTTGCTGAGTTGGTGAACGACATATGGTTCAGCTTCTGCCTCTGCGATATTCTCCAGTCGTATCTTTTCGTCTCTGAGCTAGTCGAGTCGAGTCAGCGTCGCTTGTAAAAACCAGGCGAGATATTCCCGCAAAACAAGATCAAAATGGACACACTTGCTCGAGCTTTCTGGACAAAGCATTGACAATGCGTTCCTCTTCTCCTTCGTAGGAGCTAGCCATGTTCTCGGTGTCTTGTATTCGACCGCCAGCGCTAGGTATAGTGATTGAGGATGACAGTCGGCGAGGAACAGGGGACTCCATGGACCTTTGGTGCCTCCTAAAGTGATTTGTACGGTTAGAAAGGGAGGTTCGGTGCTGGCAGCCTTTGAGGTCGGGTCCAAGGAAGCAAATCCCAACAAACGCGACTTGAACCACAACTGCCATCATGTCATTCGCAGAACTGGCCGCAGAACTCAACAAAATACCTCCATTCACGAGGATTACGATGCTTTCAGCTCTCCTTATCACTGCTCCTATAATGCTCAAGCTCGTCCGGCCGTTTCACTATAGCTTTGACTGGAGTTTGATAACGGGGAAGCTTCAGGTGTGTATTCATCACTGTACACGGATGATTGTCGCTGATTCGTCAAAGATTCATCGGCTTTATACCTCCATATTTATCCCATGGAGTAAGTGCCACGAAACGGTCTCTGTATCATAACTGACGTTTGGCCCACAGGGCTCGACGATCCTATCAAATGGTTATTTGATTTATTTCTACTCTAGTGAGTGTTAGAGTGAGGTTAGCTGTCTTTGCTAAACCTTTCCAGTCGATATCTTCTTCAAATTGAAACGAAGAGTTATGATAAGCGACTGCCGGACATGGTATGGCAGTTCTTTTGGTCTATGGCTACCGTAATGGTGAGTGCCCGCATATCCTTCCTCAAGCCTCGATGGCGTTCGTATTGACGTCGCCGATAGCTTCTCTGCTATCCACTGCATTTCCCTTTCTTCTGGACACCCTTCATTGGTTTCGTAGTCTATTTTTCATCCCGTCTTTCGCCCAACGAAACCACCTCTATCTACGGTTTAATCACCATTAGGTAACTCATTCATTGGAGAGTGTTGTTGAGTATTGACACTCTTCTCAGTATCAAGTGGTTCCCTTATGTAATTGCGGCCTTTGACATGGTGATGAGTCCTATGATAGGTTGCGGAACCATTGCCGGGATGGTTGTTGCTCAAGCACTCTTTATGTTGGAGTACGATGCGCCTTCTGAGGCGAATCCAACAGAAGAGCCCCGTTTAAAGCAACGGAGTATTCTGAGAGCACCAAATTGGCTTGTGAGACTTCTGGTAGCACCAGAGGCTAACAGGCCGGCACCATCCAAACGAGTTTATGGACAGGCATCCGCACCTGCTGGTAGAGGGTTTGGAGACGATGGAAGGGGAGCGAATGTTGCGTCATCGTCATCAGGTTATAACTGGGGACAGGGACGTCGGTTAGGCGAAACGTGATTGTCATGCTGATACATTACTTCGTCGTTTGTTATTTACCAACTTTCTAAGGCGAATATGGATTTAGTTAGACATCCTGTACCAAGTAACCCTCTTATTAAGAGAGCCAAGCGCCTTCCAAAGCAAACACACCAACAGTGTCATCGGCAATATTTGTTTGACAGACGGTTTCCCATCTTAAACTATCCGTGACATTCTCCGCATCATACCAAACGCCTCCGTTTCGCAGCGGAGGAGGGACATCGATCCCAGCCTTCTGGCAAACATCTAGGAATTCCTGAGGTGGAGCAGCGCATATATGAAAACAGAATGGCTTCTTGCTTTTGAATCGCTGGTTGTAGCGTGAGTCATGTTAACATAGGAGGGAATCGTAGGCGGATGACCATCGCACCTGTAGAGATACGCTACTGGCGTGTAACATTAGCTTGTTCGCCGGTACTAGCCCAGGTAATATTTTTGCGCTGTCCTCTGGTGATCCTCCGTGCAGATCATCGCCCAAGATTGGAGCTATATGTCCCGCATATCAGTTACTCGTCACCTCAAGATCTAGATCCTTACCTTTGAGATGAGATGCCAGAGTAACCCTAAGTTGGTGCTTGATACCAGTATAAAGTCGCATTCCAACGAGGGCAATAGGATATTGTGCCTATAGAGGCTCAATGATACCATCGAAATACTAGCGTACCTGACTTACCGATAGTCCCAGTATATTGAATTCAGATATAGCCACCTTCCTTCTCGATATTTCCCGGTCAAAATCGACGGGGTTCAAGGTTGCAGATACATCTCTCCAAAGTGAGACTCTTCCCCCGGCGCCGATGTAGAGGTCAAGTTTCATTCTGTTGAGCTTGCTCTGTATGGCTACCGTCTCTATTGGTATGTGTGGTTTTGATGACGGACTGGTCTCTGCCGAGTTGTGGCGAGGGTCCTTCAACATGTCCAGGTTGGTTTCTGGCGACCCCGTATAAACGAGTGCTATATAACGCTTTATGACGGTACTCTGATGCCCTTCGGAGCTTTCTTTGTGCATGAATGCTCTTGAAAATGCCTTAGCTTGGGCCGCAGTTGTCGCGAGGACAAAGGTTCCTGTGGTTGGCTGGCTCGTCCATGAGTAAACGTAGCAGATCATTTCCGATATTCTCACATGCCTTGTCCAGTCTATGTATCGGAAATGGACCCTCCTTCAATCCAAGAGCATTTCGAATGTCTCTGCTTCGTCTTAGGAATTGTTGAGAAGAGGAAGATATACAGCGCACCATCTATCACTATTTGCATCGTACCTTCCTAGAGAGCGAAAGCTGAGTTTATAGTGCCACTATAGGCATGCAGAGTTTCACACGGACAGACCTTTTTTGTCTTGACGTGAGTTCCTTGTGACACAAGCCCAGACGGCTTGTTTATAATGATTATGCCTCTATCCAGATATATTACATTATACCTACGCAATAGATTGACTGTGGCTGTATTTCTCAGGGATTTGTGAATGGAGAAATTCATGGTCGAGTTCAGGATCGCGGATGCAGGTGGAGGATGCTGGCTACCCTACGACGACAAATGGCAAACTCTAAATACGCGTATGTCAAGAACTTCGAACTACCTGACAATGTATTGCCAAGAACCTATATGGTTGTACGTTTGGATGGCCACTCATTCCACAAGTCAGTATTTCTCCCTGTTCAGGCAGCCAAGGTATCTAACATTTGATATCAAGGTTCTCTATGGATCACGGATTCGAGAAACCAAATGATGAGAAGGCACTAAGGTTGATGGACGCGGCGGCTATCCAGGTTATGCAAGCCTATCCAGAAGCGATGATGGCGTTTGGAGAAAGTGACGAGTTCAGGTGCACCCGATCATAAATTCCTACTCCCAAGACTCAGTATGGATCCTGGTACACAGCTTTCTGCTACGCAAATCCTGTAACCTATACAACCGTCGGAGCAGGTTCGTACAACTTATTGTTGCTAGTCTATTTGCATCTGACGAATTGATATGGAATCTACAGCAAGATATCAAGTACCTTTGCTTCCCTCTTCGCTGCTACATACACGTTCAAGTGGAAGGATTTCTTTCCCGATACTCCCATGCTTTATCCACCTTCCTTTGATGGCCGAGTTGTAGCATACCCTTCCTCTACTGAAATTATCGACTACTTTTCATGGCGACAAGCGGATAGTAAGTTTATACCTTATTCGATTATACCAATGATCTCCTAACAACTCGATCAAGCTCATGTCAACAACCTTTACAATACATGCTTTTGGGCACTTATTCTCAAAGGGGGGCTCTCGACGGTAG
Organism: Serendipita sp. 411; assembly: GCA_019627755.1. Lineage (NCBI taxonomy): Eukaryota > Fungi > Basidiomycota > Agaricomycetes > Sebacinales > Serendipitaceae > Serendipita > Serendipita sp. 411. The sequence continues at coordinate 6,368 of WSTS01000347.1, read as the reverse complement.
ATGCGCATACCAGGCTCAAGGTGAATGTCTTTGACATTTGTGTGGCAGTCTATTAACTAGTACAGGGCACTGTCTCGAGTCAAAAGAATGAGATGCTATTTAGCAAATTTAATATCAACTACAATACATTACCGGATCGATTTCGCAAGGGAAGCATTCTCTACAGGCAAAATGCTGTAGACTCGTCGTTGGCTACAGCACAAGAGCTAGATGGACCAGATACGGGAGACTCTGCCCAATCTAGTGGTAACAAGCCAGCGAGAGCACGAAAAGCAGTAGTCGTTGCACATTGCGATATCATTAGCCGCAGCTTTTGGGATGAGCACCCGGAGATCCTTTCGGAGTGATTACAGGTCGCAGTAGAAGGTTCCATGTTCGATTGATTTACAAATCCCAACACGACACTGCTGCGGCCACAGTGATGACGGCTTGGGAGCATACGTCGCCCGTGCCGAATGGAGGAATAATCTAGAAACCTTACTTGCGGCGTTGCCATACCTCCCCACTGCTGCCTCTAGAAATCGAGACAAAATAGTAAACCGTATAAAGTGATTTGAATCTGAAAATTTACGGTTTTACAAGGCCTTGGTTGTATTTATCTGAAATTCTTGGGCGAGCGCTTTCCTTCGTAAGCCATGGCCCATTGAACTCAACTCAACCTTAGACTCCAACCACTTCAGCACATCATGGCAGCGAAGGAACAGAGCACCAGTTTCGCGCTCGGTAACGACGATTTCACCTTCTTGGATCACTATGTTGATCCCTCTTGGTCGTCCATCGCCGAACAAACCCAGACTGGCGCGGACGAGAATATCTTTGCTGGCCTGCCAGACTTCACAAAGGACTCCATTTTCATGGAACCCCTTCCCTTCGATTTGGGGTCGTTTGTAACCTCAATGTCTACGGAAAATCCGTCCATGTCGACCAAGGATATTTTCGCGCCAATCGCCCCACAGGCTCCTGTCCAGGGATCCATCAAGCCATCAGCAACCAACTTAGAGCCATCTCTAGGATCCTTCTCCGATTCCGCATCACCTGCTGACTCACATTCTCCTTCTCAGTCAGCCTCCGCCCACGCGGACGACATCCAAAGCGACACCGATGAGGACTCCGAGGACGCTGAGGATGATTTCATCGCTCCAAAGCGAGCCTCAGCCGCACGAGGAAGAGGGATCAGCGCCGCGGTGAAATCCAAGCGCGCAGCAAATAAAGCCAAACCATATCCGCGTGTGTCCGACGTCGTGCGCGATGCGCCTCACAAGCTCATAGGTGCAGACGGAAAACGTCAACCTGCTTCTACTGAACTCAAGGGATCCGTCCGGACGACAGATGCTGCAGACGATGATTGGAGACCGACCCTGGAAGAATACCAAAGGATGTCGAGCAAGGAGAAGCGACAGCTTCGTAATAAGATTTCAGCCCGTAATTTCCGTGTTCGTAGAAAGGGTACGTATAAGGCTAGTTTGCCGATCGTGCATTGATTGACCCCTGACACAGAGTATATCACCACGCTCGAAGGAGAAGTCGCAATACGCGATAAACAGCTCGAGACGTATCGTGAAGAATTGTCAAGTACCAAATCGGAGAATTCCGAATTACGCAAGGAGATTGATCGCTTGAAGCGAGAGATCATGGAAGGTCGCGGTGGAGGTTCCATCTTTGACCAACCCCCAGCCGACTCCAAGGCTGTCCTTGCCCAAGTCAATGGCAAGGCTACTCGAAATTCGGTTACATCGCGTCGCAACAAGGATTTGTCTTCATCTGGTACCAGAGCTGGAATCTGGGCACACTCTACAGCCAACACCACAACGCCTGTACACACCACGTTGATTCCAGACTTTGACATCTCGACACTCTCGGGCAAGCCTCGCCTCTTGCAAGAGAATCTCAATCCATTGCTCAATGTCGCCTTCAAACGTGATTCCCTTACCCAGGCAAACGCAGCTCCAAATATGCCACTGTTATCTAGTGGATTGGATGGTTTACATAACTTTACACTCAAGGGGATGGACGGTGACCGTATGCAACTCTGGTCGAAGATGGCCCGTGAAGCAGGTGCTGCCCAAGTTCAGCGCGAGAAGCTCCTCGCGAGCCCAGCATCGTCCACAGATTCCTCCGCCGGCAGCAGTTCATATTCATACATCTCGGCTCTATCTCACAACCACGTCAATCCTTTGTTCTTCTCGTCCGCGCTTAAGAAAGACAACAAGATTGCGGCTGCACCGACGCCAACTCAAGCCGTCCTTGCCACATCGATTTCGCAGAATATTTCTGGCAAGCTTATGACCGCGCTTTGGGGTGCTTTCGCGCCAAAGTCAACGCTCGATCTTGACAAGGTCAAGAGTGTCTTGGAGGGCAAGGCAGAGTTGCGTGTTGTCGATGTGGATCGCTCGCCTGCAGCTGTTCTGGAAGAGAGCCTGAAGGCGATGAGCCTTTCTGGTACACCGTCGTCACCCTCCGCCCCTGTAGCGAGGAAGAGCAGTATCGACGCGCTCGAAGATGGCCTGAAAGGGATGTCCTTGGCTTCTACTTCTGCGATGAAAAAGGAGGGTTCCAGCCCGGTTGGATTGTTCGGACGCCCGATGAGGACCGGACATTCGCCCACACCTGCCCATCAAACAAATACCAAGCACACTGTTACAGCTCAACATTAGCGACGCTATGACCCCTTTATCGTGCTGGCTATTTCATTATCTATTTGATTGATTTGTTGTTCATGTGTCCACATATCCATCCCAGACCCGTCCATACATTCCTCCCCATCCCCATCCCCCATATCCTCGTGACCTCGATGTTTGAAAAATCCATCCCATGGTGACGAATGTATTCACAAGTGCTGTGTTTCGTCTTCCCTACGACTGACTCTCGAATCATCATCATCCCAACTTTTTGCCTGGCTCCGTGGCGTAAGAGCGTGGCTCGACTCTTTTTGTTTACCCTCGAACTCTAATTCTATCCCCCTCTCCCGTTTGTTTCCCACCGTCTCGATTCCTGATTGCTGTTTCCTTGCTTCGTAGCCGTTGATGGTTTGCTTCTGCGTACGTATTTTTGTAGTGAGTGATTCAAAAGAAAAGGATTCAAACTGTCCCATCTTTGAGCGTGATTTAAGTCTAAGTGCATTCATATGGATTGCTGGGGTAGAGGAGGTGTGTCGAATACAAACTCCGCTCGAAATAGGGTTGTCCCTCGCCACTCTCCACTCTCCCCTGACATTACCAGGCGTCTTCGGACAGCGAAGATGTCGTTCTTGTTCACGTTTAGTCTCCCAAAGTTACCGTTTCGAAACCCATTTTCGATCGGTGATTCGGACGGTGTCGCTTCCGAACGCAACAGAGCAGGAGGTCAGTAAGG
>WSTS01000342.1:0-15465 GCA_019627755.1 Serendipita sp. 411 | reverse complement strand
TTCAAAGCGCTCTACAAATCCTTCAGAAACGGTCACAAGATGGTATTTCTCTGGTAGGTACAACTCACATTATGGGGTGTGTGTGTGTGCTATCGCTGACCAGGAGTGGTACAGTGTCACAGCTAGCTGGATATCAAACGCCCTCTCGACCTTGTTGACATCCATTCTCTATCTGCGACCTGCGATCCGTACTTCAACTCTACCAATGTGGAAAGCCTCCGACGTGGGCTTGGTTCATTGGTATAACAGTCTCTGGGGCGTCTATCTAGCCGTGAACGGTATGTCAACCGACATTGCCAATGGTGTAAACAACACACCTGCAATGAGTCCGTGGATCTCTGATCGTGGCTGGGCAGTGGGCCCATTCGAAGTCATGCCGGGGGGGAACGCGACTGCCTTTCGCCAAGCGTCGAACATGACCGCCATTTTACCTGCGATACAAACATGTGGCGGGTGCGAGGGAACACAAATCGAGCTGAAATTCATCAAAGCAGACGGTTCAGTGGCTGGGTGGAATGCGACAGCGACTGGAGAGAGAACAGGGTGTGTTCACACTCGTGAGATATGGTGAGTACATTAGTTACCTTTTTAACACCTCCACCTGGGGTTAGATATACTCAATTTTTACATGATTTTTTTGGGGTTTTTCCCTATATCATAGGTTGAGCAATATATGCTGCGACGCCAACGGAAAGGGGTGCTGCGAGAACTGGGCAGGGGACGTCAATGCGTGTGGTCAGAGACAAGCTTCTGGCCAGCCACTTGATCCTTCACAACAGTCCTTTGTATATTGGACAGCACGGATGATCAGCAATGACACGGCCGTGACTCCTCAAGTCAGTGTCACCATCTGTAAACCAAGTTATACAATCTACCGCAATTCCGTCGTCACACTCGACTCTTCTACACTTGCCGTACTCAACGTCACCCCACCGACGTTCACCGATGAGGAGGACAATGACACAGCAGGTGGACAAGTATCACCTCTGCTGAATGGGAGCACGTTTAACGGCTTTGACTTGGATTGGTTCCATCCTGCCGGCGACGACATTGTCGGGTGGCGAAAACACTCGATCCGGACGTCGCTCGTCTCGACGATCAATCTCCAAGGGGTACGGATGATGGAAAACGGGAGTGATCCGTATGTGGACGCGAGTTGGGGCTATACAAATATCACGAAGAAAGTGTACGGTCGTTACATGGCCCATCTAGCCAGACAACTCTATTTCCGTGCACCCGACGAGGAAACGGTACGGTCTCGACGTGCACGGCCTTCCTCTTCTTCTTCCTCAAAACGTGTGGGTTCAATGAGACCACCCAAGACGACGGACATTGTGCTCTACACAGTACGCCTTATGCTGTTCGTAAACGGCTTGATGGTCGGCCTCTCCGTCCTGGTCCTCTTCGCTAGTGCAATTGGGGTTGGGTATACAGCGTTTGCGGCAAGAGCGAGACGTGGTGCCGTACTCCCCACGAAAAAGGAGGGGTCAATTGCAACAAACGCGATAGCGGCACAAGGGGTAATCGCTACAATGATGGGACCTAAGCCGCAAGAGGCGAGGTACACCCTTTCCACAAACTCGATTCAGACAGAATCAGGCCAAACAGAGCGCACTCCAGTCATTGTAACTGTAGAGTCTTCATAGAATTTGTGATTATCCTAACACTATGTACGTCTCATGTCGTACTCACCTAGACGGTGGGGTGGGCCCAAACGGCCATGCATTGCTGCCTTGGATCCTTGCCTACGTGATAGATTAGTTATATATCCTTGTCTAAACACTTTTCTCACCTTGTCCAAGTGATAAGGTTGCGCGCCACCGGCCATTAGAATCGGATTAATTAACCAGGCTGGAGCGAACCAAACCCAAAAAGAGTCAAAAGAGTCAAAAGGTCAAAAAGGGAACGACAGTGTGTGAGTTTCACGGTATATATATAGGAGCGCGAGCCGACGCCCGTTTCCAATGTAATTCGGTTTTCTATTCTATACCTCCGCTCGGCCTTCATCATCAGAGATAACGCGATCATGGCGACGTTTTCCTACTTTATGGCGAGCAGTAGCGGCAGCGCAAGCAGCAGGCCACTATAAAGAGTCCAAGTCCAAGCATCATGAAGAGGTTTCCCCACAAGGTCTCTCTCTCTCCCTTTCTCTCAAGCACCTCGCTCATTCTTCAAAAACCGTTCGAATGAAAAAAAACGAATGTGTTTGTTATTAAAAACGTTATAATACGCAACAACAACATTAACTACGGAGTTTTACCAAGATAAAAAGGTTTGGAGTCGGGGGGGGGGAGGGATCAAGGTCCGTGTCCGTCGACTTGCGCCTCATGGGTTGGGGATAAACTTGAACTTGATGTTCCCATCGTTATGTCCGAAATGGGCATTTGTCTGCGCCGGATCTCCACTTCCAAATCCAATGTAGCCATACCACCCCATCAAATACGTCGTCGGTTTCGATCCGTCGGGGTTGATCCACTGAGGCGTGATATCGCCCGTGGCAGAGTTGATGGTCCAGACGGCAGACTCGTATTCACGAGGGGTGATATAGTACGAGTTGGGACCGGTTTGGGGTACGGCTCCAGGTGCGGCTGCAAAAAAAAAAAAACGCAAACGCTCGTTCGTCAGTAAAACAAAATCCGACAAGGAAAGGAAAAAGTCGAGACTCGGGAGGGACGAGGACGTACAGTGAGAGACACCACCGACAAAGAGATACTGCCAGTTGCCAGGCCCAAGATAACTATTCGCATTGGCATAGCCCTCGATCAACCCCAAAAGCGAAAACCCTTCAATCTTATCGATCGCCGTAATCTCCGCCTGCGTCACCGTCTGACCCGAGGGGGCACTAAACGAATACTGGGCTCGATTGGTCGGATCCAAACTATACTTGGAAATCCCATTCTGCGTGTCCTTGTTCAAATAGCCCTTGATGACGTTGGTCGTCGCGTCCAAGACTTGAATGACACCCGTATAGGTCACGGTGGGAGGGGTAGCGGGCTTGTAATAGATGAGAATTCGGTTGGGACCACCGCAAAACTTGGAACCGTCCCCCGTGCACGCCATATTGCATTCGCTGATCGATTCGGATTGACCAGGTGGGTAGGTGACATTATCGCAATAGCACTCTCCACCATATTCGACACCGGCCGAAGAGAATCCAGCCGCGGCGCAACCGTCAATGCACTTCTGGACGGTCATCGAATCGTACGAAATCGGAGTAGCAGGACCTTGTTTCAACAGTCGGTTCGAGGAAGAGTCTTGCCAGCACTGCGTCTTCGAGTATCCCTTGTACGAATCGAGCACGGTCGCGGGTCCCGTGGTATACGGATACGCATCCTTGACGTAAATGTTAATCGCGTCGGGACCACCGCACGTGCCACTTCCACCCGTGCACGCCATGGTGCAAATCCCCGCTTGTGGGTGATTGTTGCCCATAATCGTGTTTCCACAGAAACATTCACGACCGAATTCGACACCCGCGAGGTTGAATCCAGCTTGTTCGCACAAGTATTGACATTTCGGCACCGTCAAATCGTCATAGCTACCCAGACGTTTCTGGAGAGCTCGATCTTGTACGCTATCGGTCCAGCAACCACCTTGAGCGGGGGTCCACGAACCCGAAGGAGTCGGTTGAACGGGATTATTGGCAGGATTGTGGTAGAGAAGCAAACGGTTCGAACCACCACAGAATTCGGACGCGTCTCCGAGGCAAGGCATGTTGCATTCTGCGATAGGGGCGCTATCGGCGAGTGGATTGCTCGCGTTTCCGCAAAAGCATTCTCGTCCGAATTCGAGACCGGCAGAAGAGAAACCGGCAGCGGCGCATCCGTCGATACATTTTTGAACGGTCATTTGGTCGGCGGGGATGTCGGTGGAAGGATGGGAGGAGAGGATACGGCTATTGGCGCTGTCGCTGTTGCGGGGGGGAATAGTCAGTACGACGAGGAGAGTAGGAAAGGAAATAGGAGGTACGTACTGCCAGCATTGGGGGTTCTGGAAGCCATTGTACGAGGGAACGAGGGAAGCGGGACCGACGGTGAATGGATAGCTGTCCTTGACGTAGATGTAGATCCCGTCTGGACCACCACATTGTTGAGCGGCATCACCAGAGCAAGCCATGGAGCAGACACTAGCAGAGGTAGGACGGTTGTTGCCGAAGACGGTGTTACCGCAGACTAGACGCAAGAACGCAAGACGTTAATTTGTGATCATTGAGCGAGCACAGAGAGAGAGAGAGATACGTACAACATTCGCGACCGTATTCGACACCGGCGAGGTTGAAGCCTTGAGCTTCGCAGAGACTCTGGCATTTGGCGGGGGTCAAATCGTCGAAACCACCGAGGTTTCTATCGAGTGCGCGTTGACCGCCTGTATTGTCAGACCAGCAGCCACCTTGAGCGGGCAGCCATGATGCTCTACGAACGAGGGCGGGAGGAGGAGGAGCTGCAGCGGTAGGAGCCGCCGAGACGAGGGAGAGGGAGTTGGAGAGGAGGATAGCCCCCGCGATGGAGGAGAGTAACGAGCGCATTAACGTTGTAGTTGGTAGTAGTTGGTTATAGATGATTGTAAGGAGTGTAACGAGTGTAGGTTACGTTGTTGGACGCTGGTGAAGACGACGACAACGAGTAAACGGCCAAAGAGATTAAAGGGGAAAAGGGGGAGGGAGAGCGGAGAGGCCTAGAGTCACTTAGAGAATTGGATGGGCTACGCTTTATAGTCCCATCCTGAGCGCGCTTCCGCTTCACTCTGTTGATCGACGTGAGGCACGTCCCATGTCCCACGTCACACGTCAACACACTCCATTTGCCCAAAAACAAAAAAACAAACAAAAACAAAGCAAAGCGGGTCGGTTAAGGAGTCGGCTATATTCTCCGTCGTCGGTAACCAACCTACAAACTAGTCCTACCGTCTTTCATCCCTGTCGGAAATTCGCCAGCGCCGTGACACTAAGGACGGGCGGATGGATGGATGGATGGATGGACGGAGGACTCGTAGGCCCGTCGACAACCAATCAAGTAGTAGTGGGAATAAACCAATCGAGGCCATGTAGCGTCCAGTCCAGTAGAGTCGCGTCCAATTCTCATATTCTTACTCACGTTCCGCTGGGATTCTCAGCCATTGGCGATTCACCTACTTTTCAGACTTCTAGCACATTCACCTAGCTTTCTAAAACTTCTCCTCTTCTCTTTGAAATTTTTAGATTTAAATTTTGAATTTTTCATTTTTCTTTCTAATTTTTAATTTCCCTTCCCCGGTGTATTTTGGACGGGCTAAATGCCAAACGCTCGTCTGAAACTCGAAACCCAGCCGTCACGCCCACGCTCACATTCACATTCACAGGCGCGCTCGCGGTCATCACAGACGCGGTCATCACGGTCCACGGTCACGGTTATGGTCACGGTCACAGTCACGGTTATGGTCACGATCACAGTCTGCCCTGCGCCAGGTTTGTTCTCACCTCGAACCTCGTCTCGTTTTTTGCCGTAACGTTCCCCATCACCATTATATTCCCATCAATGTCAAAAGTAACCCAAACGGTCAAACGGCAAACGGTCAACGGCAAACGGCAAACGCTCCGTCCATCCATCGCCCATTGCTGTCCTTACACTTACTGGCACACGAAGAACGACGACGACGACGACGACGACGACGACGGTGATGCGATCAACAGAGAGATCATCCACTGCACTCGTGGCTCTCGGTACTTATTTCATTCCGTTGGCCTCGTCCTCGTCGTCTATGGGATGGAACAAGGACTAAAGTCAAAGGCGAGGATAGAATGACGACGATGACGAAGCTCACTCGACAGTTCCAAACTTAGTATTGCCAAACTGACCCTCTTCTCTCCATCCATTCCTCCTTCCTTCCTCTCCCTCAGCTGTAGGCTAACGAACATTCATCAATTGTCGTCGTCACCTCCTCCTTACTATTCATAGATCTGGCTAATCTGGCTAGGTCAAGTAATGCACTCATACCTCGAGTTGAATACCGTCGTCCTCGATTGGATGGGATGGGATGGGATGGGACAAAATGGGGGAAAAAAGCGACCCCCCACGCGTCGAGGTTTCCCAAGTTTCGTCCTAACCCTATACTGCATCAGAATCTCTTCTCTTCATCCAATCATCCGCATTTCACCCTTTCTCGTTAAACCCCCCCCCCTTGCTCATTCCTGCTTCATTCCACGAAAGTGACGGGAGCATTCGTAGATGACGATTGGTGATACACCTCACTCGCACCTCCCGTAGCTTTTGGACGACTGACCGACTGTCTCGTCCGAGCATTTGACGATTTCCATTGCGTCGACGAGACTACGTTGGCATGATTTTGAACGCTACGGGACGAGAATTGGTGTACAAAGCGGCGTCGGTAGTTGGAAAACAACGCTGGCCACCTGTACCACTTCAAGCCACCAATGACAGATAATGCGTTGTTGAGATAAGAGAACCTATCGGAGGACACAGCTGGGCACCGAAAAGTCACTTTAATAAAGGTTCAGTTGTTCTGGCTATTATTAACCTCTCGAAGAAGCAGAATAACGTACATGGACTATCCAAGTCTCAGTGGTCCAATGAAGTGTACCTTAAGAGCCCCTATGACCAAACTCCGTTCTCCTTTGCTTGAACCTCCAGAACTCTTCCTCCTTGACCTGGTACAAACCACGATTGATGCGCTGGGACTATGTTACTAGAAGGGAAAGTCTATTTGGATATCAGCAGCGGACTTCTGCTGTACAACACCTTGCTTCAGTGTAATACTAACGTTGGAATCTTCGAGGACTCTACGTGGCGAACAAACAGACGGTTAGGTGGGTCTTATATCCAGAGAAGCCGTCGAATCCGATCATCATATTGGATTAAAACGGGAAATAGTTTGAATTGACGTTGACCCGGCGCTGGAAAGTATGGTTAAAATCGCAGCGACAATGGATAGTGGGAGAAAGTTGACTCCAATGCTCGGCATATAATATAGTCATTTGCAATACGCTGAAGAGAGATGTAGAAATGTCACATGATATCTAAATAGATTCGAGGGTGTCAGCAGCACTGCTTATAACGAGGCTTTGCGTGATAGAAGTGGTTCTACTGTCTCCTACAGGCGCAAATCTGGTTCAGATAGGTGATTGTTGGGGACTACAGAGAGATAGAAAAGCCGATATTACACGCAATGAGCCGTAATCACTTTCTGTTCCGAGTTCTCGAACCGAAGGAAACGGGCAGGTTGGTCGCTGAAGGGCCTAGTATCATATCACTCTATAATTCGGGGTTAGAATCCTGTAGGTGTGTCCATTTCCTGGATTCGAGTTGTGTTCCCACGTTGAAGCTGTAAGCTCCACCGAAGCCTCACGCACCGCGCGCTAGACGAGACGTAAAGAGAAAAGTTAGCTGTAGAATCTTATAAAGACACAAGAAGGGCATGGGAATGAGCCTGATCGACGTTGGCTACCCATAATTCTCGTCGTCGAGGAGTTCAGGTTACGAGCATGGCCACAAAGCCCACACCTGGCATCATCCCACGGTTTAGGCAGCGACAAGGTCATGAAAAAAAGAGGCAGTTTCCGTAGGGCTAGCCGTCTTTGAGCACGCGCTGCTTCAGTCCGATGCAAGACAAGCGGCGTCGAAGAACTCACTCCGCTTCGGGATTATTAGGGGAATAGATCGCGAGCAATGGCACTATCGCCATACGAGAGCACAATCATCTGTTTGGACGCGCTAGTTACGGAGGTTAGCCTCGAAGAGTTCAGGTATAAAATGACTTAATTAGCAAGCGTGAAGGTGTCACAGCAAGAGAAATCCGATCAGATAGAATTATCACCGGTATTCTCCTTCAATCTGTATACATTGATGCTACCTGGAAGGCTTTCCACAAGGAGTTAAGTATGTAGATGGTCAAAGTGCACACGCAGATCGTTGACGAGCGCTAGTAAGAGGAATATGCAATAAACGGAAGATGCTGGAGAAAAGAGTGCTAGAAACGAAAGGGACTAGATGATCCGACTAGGGTTCGTCGCTCAGTAGAATTCATCGCAGGCGTCGACGGTTGGACCCCCGGAGGGGGGGTCCCGATGCCAGGGGGGGGAGGGGGCGAGATGCGGCTGGAAGAGTTCCAGCTCGGCTTGAGTGACAAGAGCTCAAACTTTGAATGGAGGAGACGCTTCGAATCATTGAGAGAATTTCCGGACAGTTCAGTCCAGATTTGAGAATCGGAATTTCGTAATATTCCATCAAAATCATTTTCGAATTATTTATATTTTCCCATAATTTAGGTGGCCCTCCGCTTGGAAGCTGTCCAGAAGCGTTTGAAGTTAGAATATCCGCGCCCATCCATATTTCCGTCCTGTGACCAACGCAACAAGCCCTGAAATCGAGAGAATGATACCACTGCAACGGTTCGATTTGCCCAAGTCTGAGTATTCTTTTATTGTAGTCAGGACAGGAAACATCCAGAGGGGTTACAATATTTGCGATGACTAGAGGCGCTTGAACTCCAGCGTGAGTAGCGATATCGGGTGGGGTACCAGGCACATGAGAGGAATATTCTATGCATTTCCAGGAGCACTTGTTCAGGATAAACATAGCCTCTTTCAATATGGGGCGCGTTCAATAGATTTAGACCATCAAAATCCCGTGTAGGGACTAAGCGATAGAAGAACAGCGGTAATCGATATCAAACGGGCTGAATTTAATGTACCCGTCGAGACCCAGGGCCACCAGCCCTGTGAGCAAGACATCAAAATCGAAATCTGAGAAGAAAACACTACCGCGTTTGGGCGCCTTTCACACGAAAACGTTTAGCTTCCACGAATGAGGCCATAAGGACACACCGTGGTCCACTGTTTACTTTGTTGGCGCAAAATGCTTTCTTTGTTGGCGCAAGAATCTTCTTTGTAGCCCCAAAGCACAGGCGCGGTTTTGCAAACTAATGCGTAAGAAATAGCTTGTCTCTATCGATAGCTGTCAAGATGGAGCATATCGACCAATTCTTACACGATGCGCGGAGATCCTATCGTGATTTTGTTTACTAGCTTGTTAACAGGCAAGCTCTCTACCTTAGGATACCAAGAGGACATGTGCATTTAGATAGCCTCCCAATGTCATCTGACAGCTTGTAGAGCCGCTGGTACGTCGTTTGAGGGCGATCTATACGCGAAAGAGAGCAAAAATAATGGATAATGGATCCAACACGAGTAATGACCGAGTACGCAACCTGCTTTGTCGGCGCGCTTTTATATTGGGTCATGTGTGCGGTGCCCAGTGAGGGCAATTGAAGGCACTTGATAACCTCTGATATGTGGGAAATATTTCCAAACTCCTGGCTCATCGCGACTTAGACCTGTATCGCTTACCCTCCTCTCAACGGACCGCCATTCTCCATCGGGTGCTCTGATATGCTCCGTTTTGGAAGTGAGAGACCGGTTAACCTTGCAGGGGCAGTACAATGTGGCATCGGAGCTCACCGTAGGAAGACGAAAGGTAATTGTGCGGGAGAACCCGTTCGCTAACTCCCGAGTTGGGAATATTAGGTTTCTTGGCGATACGTGGGAGTTGTAAGGGGGCGCATTTCAACCTTGAATGACCATGGGTCAGGTCATTTTGATTCCCAGGACCGCATAAAGGGGCGCTCTATCTCCATCGCTGCAGAGCCCGCAATCAGAGAGAAAGCAAATGGCAGCATTGAGACTCGCAAGCTAGTTACGATCAAATCTCAATATTTGAGGCACAGCACTCACTCTTATCTTTAATTTCTGGCGCTCTTGAACAATGTTTACCAAAAGCAGCTGGGCTAGCAGCACAGGATGGCGCGATGGTACTACTAAACGCTCGACTCTGCCTTGAATTTCTCATATTCTACGGTATAAAAGGACCTACAGCTAGCTTCTTCCCAAAATCAGCGTTGACCGCTCCTCCCCTCTTTTCATCTTCGAGTTACTTTCTCGTCTTTACTCCTTTACTTATCCTTCGTACTTTGACTAATCTTCTATTTTGCATTTTCCTTCTCCATGTACTCCACTCGCCTCATCTTTCATCTATTGCTACTTGGCTATGTTGGCGCAGTACCCATGTATGAACCAGGGCAAGACCCAGATTCTCTAGGGGTATCACCTGCAGTGGTTGGCGCATCCTCTTCGGCTGGAGTTGCACACACTCATGGCACATCAGAGGAAGATCACGAAGACGAAGACGGCAATGCGCACAGCAAAGGCGGAATACCTCGAGTCACTAGAGCCATCCTTAAGGATGCTTGCAAAGCTATAAAAGCAGAAGTTTTTTCTGTGAACCAGGAATGGCAGGCCGAATTTGGACTAGACAGCTACTTGAACGAATGTAGTGTTACCGAACGAATAATCCTGGCCATGCTCAAATATAAGGCTGCAGGGATCGTGAGTGGAACACATAACTATATCCAAAATACTGACTGATGACTCAATCCCACTTTCCCATTCCTCTACTATCAGACACTAGTATCTCAAAGGCAAGAAGGGCGCATGGGTTGCGATGTTATTATCCAAATGCTGGTCCCGGAGGACATCCAGAAAGATGGATTGTCAAAGCACATGGACAAGAAGCTGAACATAAATGATACCCCATCCCCAAGAGTGGTCTCTGAACCCATCAAAAGACCGGAAAGATTAAAGACGGGCACTACACCCAGTAATCCCGGGACAGGAGCCAACACCCCTTCCAAGACTAAGGGAACCCGAATACAGGGGAAAGTAAAATCACCAGCCGTGCCACATCTAACCAAAGAGGAAATCCCTCAAGGTTTCAGCTTCTTAACAGCATATGCACAAGCAAAATGGTACAAGCGACAGAAGAAGCGAAATGTTAATGGTACTCCAATAAAAACATCGCTAAAACCTGGCGAAGTGCGAGAGATGGAGTACTCTGCCGATTTTACCTACATGTGAGTGTCCCTGCTGTCCGAATCCAGATATCTAATCCTTGATAGGCCTACAAGCGCCAAAATCACCCAGCCAGAGCTCTTAAACGAATATGTACAGGAAAAAAAGGTATACTCTCGCCATTCTCCACTGGGTATGGCTGATGATAACATTGCTAGAAAACTAATCCAAAGACCATAGGAGTGTACGTAAATCACAATAGGTTTTCAAGAGTATTTTGATTTATCTTTACGCTTAGATACATTCTTTACGGCGGAGAGATGCAAGATGTTACTCTCGCACTCCTGGATGATGTCATTTCGGAATGCAGAAAGCACAACGGTGACAGACCTTGCAGGGAGAATGAGCAGGAGATCAATATACTGATGAGTCGGAGATTCCACGAAGAAGGGAAGGGCCAAGAGTGCTTTTTGGAGCATATTGCTGAAGCCGCCGGTCTCTTTACCTCTGAAGCTTAAATCTCTTTATCTAATGGAATATTTATTGTATCTATGTACTTATTTTCTCCATTTTGTTTAATCTACATATTATTGCCCACGAAATTACTTAAAAAACGGTGGAGAGAACCGTGGAATGAGTTCTTGATAAAGTATACTCGAAGAACGTTACCGGAGTGATGGGTGATCACGCCAATAGTTGGGGACCCAGTCTGGAATCTCCCAGGAATCGGAGCTGCCTTGGAGGCCGGAGGAAAATCCATCAAGGAAAAACGGACAAGGATTTTGTGAGCAAATGCGTCGTCCTGGCGGTTCACACAGGATTGAACGAGTGGTATGAAACCGTACATGCAGAGTCAGGACACTGCTCCAAGCTTGGAGACATCCAAGCATCTCACTCCCAATGTTTCAACAACGATTCGGGCGCTCCAACGGCCAAAGATGATCGATTTGGAACGGCACGAATCGACCCAGGGAACGCAAAGCCAACACACGAGACGACCAACCCCAACGATTGGTTAGCCTTTTGCGCTCCCGGTTACGAAGACGAGTCGAATAAACCGAGGGGAAAGGCTAACAGTCAAAAGTCGGGACAAGAAGATCGTGGAGCTGCTGCCGCAGGTGGCAAAGGGTCTGCATTACTCACCAGCACACCCACAATGAGCGCCTTTAACTACGGAATAATGCAGCACCGAGCTACTTGCCCTATTTCTATAGCCATTAGTCAGCACTCGAACACCGGTGGTGTTGGCGGTGATCCTGGATCAGTCGCTAGTAACCCTGCCTCCGACTGCCCTTTCTGTGGAATGAAATGGAAATATCCTCTCTGGTAAGGTCGAATTAGAGTCAGTACCAGCTCTCCAAATCGCCCAGGGAGACTAGATATTTTGTCGTTGTGTATGGCCGACATTTATGTAGTTTGGGGCCCGGGTTCTGTCTAGTTTGGCCATGCTGAAGGTTGCACTGATTCGTCTCCGAGTGCCTAGGATACATACACCGTCGACCAGTAGGTAGTTGACGCTGCTATGAATCGTCAGATATTGCCAGGAAAGGGTGGAAGGGAGATGCTTTGGTGGTGGGGAAATATGTTGGGTTCTCAGGTCGGAGGATGTGTGCGCGACATAGATCCGTTGTGTCCTTCACGTTAAGTTGTCCCCATATGCCCCATTCGTTACGCGGGGTTCCTTGTTCCTAGGGCTAGGCCATCGATGGCTTTCTATATCGATCCCGCCTCGTGCAGTATGGGCCCCCCTCCACCGGTAACATAGTCGCGTCTGCTTTCTCTTCCCTTTGATTGCCTTATAACATTGCCGGCCCGCCGACGTCTAGTTGGCGGCGTTTCGTTGGTTATTAGGACTGGCTTGTTGATCACGGTTTGTATGGTTCTGGAGATGACATCCGCTATCACGGTGGATCCTTTTGAGGTCCGTTGCTCTATTCGAGTCAAGTTCCTGCGCTGCGAAGGCTTTGCCCAGCTGGTCCTACAAAGGTCGAGTCTCGTATCTCGTCTCAGTTTGCAGATTGGGAGGGACAGAGTGGATGATGTGGTTGGACTCTGTTGGGATATTGTCCCGTATACGATTGGGGAGGGGAGGGGAGGGGGGTGGGGGGCCTACTCGTTAATGCTGTTCGGGTGGGTTTAAGAGCCGCTGGAGAAGGATTGGGGCTCGGAGATGCTTGATGATAGTGCCATTGAGAGACTAGCATCGATGAACCGGTTTTAGTGGGAAGAGTTGATCGAGGTCTAACGTATTCCCTATCGGCCTACTTGAGGGACGGATTCGCGGAGGTCTAGAGCAGTTGAATTGATGCTGATTCAGTGTGACTACATACACCAGTAAGTAGCTATGATCCTGGAGAAGAGCGAAGCTCGACCGAGAATCCGCTACAACATTTCACGACGATGATGGCTTACCAAGTACCGATCCAAGGCGAAGTTCGACATGGAGATATATATGCTCTGGCCGTTGTCTCCCCTTGAGCCAAGAATTCCCAGTTAGCTGTTGCTCCTGCTATAGTGACACGAAATACCTACCTTTCGACCTTCGTCCAGCCGTTCAGCCTGGTCATAGTTGTCCGGTAAACGACAATCAAGTCGAGTGCTTTGATACTTCTAGTCATCCTTTGGTGGTTCCATGCCGTTCTTGCGGTAACCGCTGCCGTCGAGTTCCACCATTGACGAGAACTTGCGTGAGCCCTTCTCGTTCGTATGGACGCTTTCAGAGTCTAGAAATGCATATAGTTGGTCCTACTATGACAGAGATATAAGAAAAGGAGAACGGTGTGTCAGTATCCGTTGAGCCTTCTCTTTCGATGTAGAGCGACTGGGTGGGTTGTAGCTTTTTTCGACCGTCCAACGAGGTACTATCGTCACTTTGTTCCGTCTCTACTGATAGATGGCAGTAAATATAAACGTTATTAGCTTCCAGATCGCGTTTTGTTAGGACCAGGCTGCGCAGATGCGGTAGACGCAGCATACAGGGAGATAAACACGCGTCCTCGACGATTGTAGAATGATTGAAATTAGAATTCCAGGAGGACAAAGATCTTATCACCCATCGTGGACATATGGGGTGGTGATGGCGGACGACAAGGTGTGAAGCAATGTCCGACAAGACAGTTGATGCCAAATTTCGATCGCAGATGTCAGTATTCCGGGATAAATGGCATACGGGGACGTTGTCTACCTTCTCAAATCACGCAAGATCTGTTGTTGAATTGCATGGAAACCGCATTAGAAGAAATTAGTTAGTTATTGGTTCTAATCGGGAATGATAGTCCTTGAAGCCAATCATCAGGCCCGAATTCGTCTGTAAGAGTTGACGGTTCCAACTGGGAGGCCGCAACTTGCTTCCAGACCAATCACCTCTTCTTATCAACACTAGCTTTTGGTCTCTATATCGATCCACATAGTTGTCTTTGACATCTAAATTGGGCGGATTGGTAAAATTCCTCAGTCTCTCCTTGCAACAAGACTGTACCTGATGTCAACGTTGAAGGCGGCTACTACAGCTCACCTCTCCAAGTCGCTTCCAAACTCGGAAATCGTCACATTGTCAACGTTCTGCTGGAAAAAGGTGCCAACGTCAACACGGACGACGGATACTACC
The DNA here is from genome assembly GCA_019627755.1 of Serendipita sp. 411. Classification (NCBI taxonomy): domain Eukaryota; kingdom Fungi; phylum Basidiomycota; class Agaricomycetes; order Sebacinales; family Serendipitaceae; genus Serendipita; species Serendipita sp. 411. Next base: position 1,021 of record WSTS01000342.1, on the reverse strand, counting down.
AGAATCCTCTCCAAGCAGCAGCATATAACAACCACACCACCATTCTGAGCCTCCTACTGGAGAGGGGAGCGGAGATAAACGCAGTAGGAGGGGCCTTTGGTACTTCTCTTCAAGCAGCAGCTAGTCAAGGACGCTATACAATCGTCGAGATCCTGTTAGGAAAGGGTGCAGAAGTGAATATCGAAGGAGGTAAATATGGTACGGCTCTCCAAGCGGCTTGCAAATCTGGAGACATCCGTATCGTCGAACTCCTGTTAGAAAATGGTGCCAAAGTCCATACCGACGTCGGCCACTATGGGAACCCTCTCCAGGCTGCGGCGCATAACAACCACCTAAGTGTTGTTCAGCTGCTGCTCGAACGGGGTGCAGATGTTCATCATACAGGTGGTCATTATGGCTCTGGGCTCCAAGCAGCATCGTCTGGTGATCAATGGACAGAGGTCGACAACACACGCGTGATCGAGTTGTTACTCAAACATGGGGCGAATGTCAACCAGCAAGGAGGGGTATTCGGTACGGCGTTGCAAGCTGCTGCGAGCCACAGTCGAACGTACGTGGAGATCTTGTTGAAGCATGGGGCAAACCCGAATTTGGTGGGTGGGAAATTCGGAAGTCCACTCGGAGCAGCCCAAGAGAAAAAGTTGAGTGTGGTAGTCAGGTTGTTGCTCCAGAGCGGGGCCAAACAGTATAGCTGTCCTTCGCACATGTAGCTATTATGAATCGCTATTCTGACCCAGGGTTTATTGGTTATATTATGTGTAGGTAAATCTGCAACGTTGTAAGGCACGCCGTGGACTCGTCTGCTGCTGCGCTAGGTAAGGGAACTTGGACCCATTCCCACCCTCAACCTTGACTTATCTTGTAGAATTACATCCGTAATTCGATTTCCATTAATAAGACACACAGCAAGGAGAGAGATCTTATAATACAAGATAATGGTGCGGGCCGCACCCGAGCAAGCAGAGTATCTAACACAGTCCATCCAAGATCGTCGTCGAAGGATGGAGCTGGAGTCGGGTCA
>WSTS01000341.1:0-15500 GCA_019627755.1 Serendipita sp. 411 | reverse complement strand
TGACGCATATCAAAGTGAACTCGTCCAGCGATTTGGTCAGGAAATTCTTCCCTTGATTGCGGACGAGAGTTTCGGTACCCAGATGAAGGACGACAAGGGAGAAAAAGCGATCCAAGTTGTCATCCATGCTGTTTATCGGATGGATGAGATCGTAAAGGCCCATCAAGACATGGAAAGCGACACGTCCGTTGGCAAGATTGTCGTCACAGTGCCTTAGTTAGGACTTAGTCCTATCCAAATATCATCGCCCAGATTGGATCGCTTTACTGGTTCTGATTACTTGTAAAGTCAAACCTGATACCGGTCCCTTGCTCTGTCGTGCCTATAGTCACTATCAGAGCGGAGGAACAAGCGGTCTCAGCAACCTGAATCCATGAGTCGACCAGCAGAGGATCAAAAACTTCCCGGAAATGCACCGTAAGTAGCTTTATGAGATGATCACCCTACATAACGCGACCAATACCGGGCTGAATACTTGCCTGAAATGCGAACAGGACACGCAGTGTCAGCATCATTTGAGTGTGCATGAGAAATGAGTTTCGTAGCTGTTGCGTGTATTGGGCAGGCATGTGGGTTGTTCAGGCATCTTACCGTCGTTACAAACCGGACCAGCCGTGCCAGTCGCCCATAATACCTCAATGCCTATGGCCTTGAGGCAAAAAGTAGGTATCTTACAAGGAATTTGACCAGTATGACAAATCCCTCCTCGTGGAGTATGGGCCTAGATATGCATATGGGAACTGGTCCTTGGACACCGCACTCAGCAACTAATATAATACCCATCACCAGGCGGTGGAGATGTTCCTATTCGACGAGTTACATCCAGCGTATACAGACGTAAGAGGACGGAACAAACTTATGGAGCCGACTTAGTAGGCCCAACGTCTGTCTGTGCTAATATTTCATGGATAAAGGAAAGAAAAGTCTCTCTCGGGGATAGACAACTTAAAAACCAATGTATAAACACATGCATACATGCATAATGACGCCCATAATTGCATCTATATACACTCATAATGGCAGTTCTAGGACAAATAAAACTCTGAATAAAGAGCAGTATAACTTATGGTGGCCATGCCACATTTCTCACACAGTGTAGCGGCTAATGTAGCGCTTTCGTGACTGTGAAGATAGCACAGGACAGGATGACGATAACATTGGGAATGATGCCTATCAAGTCGACTATGAAAGAGAGTAGAGAAAGTCAGATGCGACTGGGTCGTTGGTGAATGACTTACTGATCGCGCCAAAGCTAGGAACACCTGGAAGGATGGCCCGGAGAGATGGAAGGGCGAGTAAAGAGGCTAGAGAGAGAGAGAGAGAGAGAGAGAGAGAGAGAGAGAGAGAGAGGCTTGTTTAAGTACGTATGTACCCCATGAACGAAAAGGTCCAGAGGCTCACCCAAACAAACAGCAAGGACATCCGTAGGAGCATGTGACTTTTGCAAAATGGCAGCCTTGTACCTGTATATTCATCGGTGATTAGCTCAGCTCCACTTGGATTGGGGCTAAGGCTCACGTTAGGATGAGGACGACAATGGTGGTGGCCCAGCCGATGAAAACAACTATCAAAGCGATTGCCTTGACGATATAGGACCGACGAACAACAAATTTTACATGAATCTCGCAGCCTGCATCTGGGTCCGGGTCTTCACAGGTGTTGATAACGATGGATGAGATGTACCAATTGACTGAAAGAGCCATTAACGTCTGATTGATTAGAAAATAAGATATCGTGAACTCACGTATGCTACCTCTGATGAAGGCGCCACGGATTCCCAATACGAAGCAATTGCTCGAATGGGCTTGCTCTGCGGTGACTACAGGGGAGATAAACGTGAGCTACCAATGAGGGTAATACCTCCACGTACTTCTGTCAGTCAGTACAAGCACAATCGATCCCGTCCCTGTTTAAATGAGGAACAGTCAGTCGCCTTTTCCGGAACCTACGAGAGCAGGGGATTCACGTACAGACATCAAGAGGGTAGCCGAACAGTGGCTGCGAAAATGCGTCATTCTCCTTGGAACAGGTGAATTCAATCTCGGTAATAACGCTATCGAACTTGTGTCTGGATTTATCGTCAGCGAAGTGGAAGAACGAGTTTAAGGACCTAAGTCCTCACTGTCCAAGGGTCGCAATGGGGGCAAGTGTGGGATCGTCCACGCAATAGAGGTCATAAAGGTTGATTACGGGGATATCCGTGTTTGGGGTGCGTAAGCCAGGAATTGCCTTGGCATCTCGATAAAGGTTCCATTGACGAACGACACTGAACTTATCTCCCGCCGAATAAAAGGTAGAGTTCTCGGTATTAGTGCTGTCTATTAGAGACCACGAAACCTCTTTGAGGTAATGTTAGCTCTGAGACGGTGAATATTAGATTAGCCCCACTCATGCTTTGTCCCTCGGGATCAAACTTTATCAGAGTTCCTCTCAACTTCAGATTATCGTAGATTTTTATCAGCCGAACATGATACAGCCCAACGGGGGCGGACGGATGAGTGACTGACCTGAACTGGTGCCCCCTTTCTTTTCACTCCCAGGAGGTGTTTCGTCCCTTGCGCATTGACGGAGCTTGCGAGGAGTAGAAATCTATAGAATGTTTTAGATCTCCGTTTAAAAGAGCATAAAATTAGTGACTATCATACACGAGGAGGAGAGATACGGCTGGCGAGAGGGAATTCCGTTTGAGCACTCGTTTCCGTCCCTGTCGTTTCAGAAGCCTATTTGAGTTCCTTACTGTGGATTCCTCTCTGGTAAAAGATTTTCCAGATGACAACGCTTGTTTCATGCCCACTTTTGGTGGGAGTTGAAATATCGAAGAATTTGGATGTGACTGGCGTGGGTTGAGTAAACGTGATCGTTGAAGACCGAGGTATGTTTTTTTTTGCTTCAAAGGTAACGCTAGGTTTCAAATATGTTGGTGGTGGAAGCCAGCCAAACACGCGGTATCTTCGAGGGCCCCTGACAGTCTCCTAGACAGCCTGACTAAGTGCTCAGATTTGGTTGCCCATAAACGCGAGCCGTTGGATGGATGAGTGAACCTAACGATACGCTCGTGTTTATGCTGTGTCAAGCGTTATGTTCTCCATTTGTGATCTCGGGCTGCCAAAAAAAGGAAGAAAAGGAAGTTGTATGCGCCTATGCGTGAATAATCTCCGTTTCATCGAGGCATGTGACCGTATGCGTCTCGCCTTCGCCTTCGCACAAGCATGAGCATGAGCATGAGCACTGTCCAACGTCGGGTTTGCGAGTAATATGAAAGAGCACAAACTCCTTTTTATCCCAAATAACCCCCTCCAAAAAAAAATAAAATCGCAAGTCTTGTTGTCCTCAGTCTTTGAAGTCTTCTGGCGAAAGGTTTTGAATTACTGGTCAGAAACACGGCGAGGGAACCCCGCGGGAGCAACGTGTACCGTGTACGAGTGGGTGAGGGTCTATCGACGTATTGTATGCGTGATAAGGTGCTGATATCGCTCATAACCTATGCGTAGCCATTACTCTGCTTTTTTGCTGCTTGGGTTCCCGTCAGGCCGGACACAGCGATGGCGATGGTGCAGAGCGAAATGAGCATGATGTTAGGTATGACTCCAATCAGGTCAACTATGGGAGAAAGTATGAACACATATACTGTGGATAACTCAAGCTTAACTTACTGATCACGCCATGGTCAGGGGCTCCAGGAATGATGGACCGGAGGAATGAAACTATAGATAATGCGCCTAAGGAGGCCATATCAGTACAATATCTTATCAAAGAGACTGAAGGCTCACTAATACAAACAAGAATGAGGTTGGTTTCTGAGAGGTGATCAGGAAGTCGCATGACTGCTCTGTACCTATAGGTTGTTGGGCAATCGAGTTTCAATTGAAAAGAAAAACCGACGTTTGATAGATGATCACAAAGGTAATCGTCCAGTTGCCGATGACCGCCATCATAGCGGCAAACTTGACCGGACCAGATCGACGGATGAGGAAGTCAACATGAAGTTCGCAACCTGCATTTGGATCCGGATCTTCACATGTGTTTGTCGTGTTTAATGAGACGTCCCAACGGACTGGAAATGATTGTCAGTATCCAATGATTGTCAGTGATAGTCACTGTGATCTTACGTTTATCGTATTCAGTGAGGATGCTATGAATCCTCACCACGAAGGAATTGCTTAGATTGGCTCGTTCGGCAGTAACTAGTTCTTGGTAGTGAGACCACTGGTCAAGGAGTGGAAGAAGGGACAATACTGACTTCGGTCGGTTAAGACAAAGACGACCGAACTCGTCCCTTTGAGGGAACAAAGAAACATCGGTCCACGAAATGTACCCACAAAGGAGAGTCACGTACAGACATCAAATGGGTAGCCGAATAACGTTTGGAAGAGTGCGTCGTTCGCCCCGTGATGGGTAAAGGTGATATCGGTGTCAACACTTTTGGAAGAGCGCCTGAGGATTTCTTGTTAGTGAGGTAGGTATTGAGACCGTTTCCTCTTTCTCACTGTCCAAAGATCGCGATCGGCGGAAGGGTGATATCATCCACTCTATAGAGGCTACCAGATTCGGTGTCAGAGATACTATTCATGGTGGTGATTGGAACTCGTAAATCGTGAATTGCCTTGACATCCCGATAGAGGTTCCATTGCCAAGTATCGTCGAATGTCCCTCTGGTGGGAGAGATGGAATAGGGTGCGTCAATATAAACAAGACGCCATGAAGCCCCTTGAACCGTATTAGTTAAGGTGACAGTGCCGAAGGATGGAAAATAGGAAGTACGCACTTAGATTTTGTTCGTCGGGGTCAATCTTTACAAGGTTTCCTCGAAGCGATGGCTTTATATTTGCGTTGGATGAGATATCATATCCAGTGGTTTGGTAGCTTAGCTTACATCAACTGGAGGGGCAAACAATCTACTGCCCTTTCTAATGGGGACTCGGTTCTCCCACTGCGCTTTGGCGAAGAGTGTTCTATAAAGTCAATCTGTTATTACTCACTCAGAGATCAAAGGAACGGTGTACATACACATTACAAAGCCAACTGAAGAGGAGGAGAGGTGCAAGCAAGTTGTTTACCTTGATATATGCTTTCGGTCGTTTGAAACATGTCTGCGAGATTAAGATATGGACGCTCGCATTCATGGCTAGGTATCCTTTATCGAATCCGCGGCATTTTAAGGGTATCACCTCGAGGTAGCAGCGTGTTTGTGGTGCCCGTTTTTGTGCAGCTGAAAATTCTATAATGCAGAACAGGTTTGAATTGATTTCAGTTCAGTTTTGACTCAACTGAACTATGCATTATGGAATTTTCAACTGTAGTTCGCTTCAAGCGTCAAGCACAGCCTCAGCATTGAGCGTCCTCAAGCATCCAGCCCAGGTCCAAGCATCCGAGCATCCAGCATCCAGTCAATTGCATATACAATCCCAGACCTTACAATCGATGCCGCGTTGCCCAAAGGGGAAAGTGCAGGGAAAAGGGAAGATCTGCCTCAGCTGTGATAGGCTGCCGTTCATTCCTTTGGGAGTGGTACTGAAGTGATTTTTTGGCGACAGTGCCAGGGAAGGCGTGACATGGGACTACGATCCGGACTACGTCTCTATTTAGGTGCTAAACACCGCTATCATGCATCTTTCCTGCAGACAGCCTGCAAAGCCGAGACTCAAAGTTGATGCGCGTTGATGTTCCCATACTCGTTCGCCTGGAGACTTGACGTTGATTCATGGTCAGAACGCCAGGAACTTTCACGTTTCTGTTACTGTGTAGTGTGTGTCTGCGAGGGTAAGATGCAAGATGGCCCGGCTTGAGGATCATCTTATTCCGACGTTGCTGATAAATGAGGTCACTCTTATGCGCAGACGGGAAACTAACAGATTATGCGTGAAAATGGATGATTCCGTTGGCACTCTTGGTCTTCCTGTCGGTGACGGGTGTGGTCTCTGCATGATCAACCCCCTCTCTCTCTCTCCCCTTCGACCCGATCCTAATCTTATCGGCTATTCTAAGAAATGTCTCGGGTACATAATCTCCAAGTTCACAGAATCGATACCGTGATGATACCAAGAGGGAACAACCTCCTACCGGTTTTGACTCGAATCAATATCCGGCTATTTGTATAGGAGATTCTCTAAACGTTGTTTCTGACTTCCTAAAACCTAGAGTCAAGATCGGTACGATGCATACTTTCCCCCCGACGAAGGAGACAGAAGAAAAGGAAATGAGTTGTTGGGATATCGCGAGGCAAAGGGGTGACGAGTATGTTAACAGGTGTAACGGCCTCCTCTGTGACCATGATTGTTCGTGCTACCCCTACTGCAGAACCTATTGTTGTTATTACAGTGTGACGCGTAAACACCATACAACTCTTTCGTACGTGGTTCTAATTTCCTCTCTCAATCATTTCCACTCACAACTCACACCCACATAAGGTAATCTTTGGCTGACAGAGCTTGTTATCGGCTGCCGAGAACGGGAGCTGAGATACTCACCTGCTTAGACGCTTTTCATCGTCTTTTAATTGAAATATCAGGAATTCTTATCATGCATCCTGCCGAGCATGACTGCAAGAGTAATGCGCAAGATGGTCCTTTCATTGTGTGAGGTATAGATCCAGGTGATGGACATGTTCAGTTGTGAGCAGCTTATATGAGAACAAGAACGCCATTGACTGAGGCTCTCTAAACATAGACGATACAGATCACGCCCTTCATGCTGTCAAGTCGCTTCTGGACCTTGTCGACTTGCAAAGGTCGATATGACCCGGTGATCAATGTGACGAAGATATCTTGGAACTAAACTTGCTCATGTTGGTACTATTCCATCCGGCCGTTATTCGGTTCCCTGAATGCTTAACCTTTTCCTGATTCTTTTCCCACAGGGTGACTTTTGGAGCCCGTGGTGCTTGCAATCGGAACGGGCAGCTAACAACGAGCGTTCTGATTCTCTTTATGTAGACCTGCCTAGTCCATCGTGCCAGTACCCAAGATACAATTCTCCCACTTCTTTCACGACGTTACCCGATCAAAATGATGCGCCAATTTCCTCTTTGAAGCGGGATTCATATCCTGGGTTCGACCTTGATCGTAAAGGTATATCGGTCGCGGACTATATTGACCATATTGCCAGCACTGGTTGAAATCCGCATCGGATTCCAATCGTCGATCACCCAGCCTCGCGCTTGGCGGGGTGATTCGATCCAACCGTCGATGTGGCCACTTCCATCTTCAGCTTAATATCACTATTATCGACTTCAATATTTTATACTACGAACATTATATGGCTGTTAGGAATGTAATGCTGTCATCCACGAAGAGTTCCCGAGTTTTGACGCCTAGGTATAACTGACATACGAGCTTGGATTCCGGTGCGGTAGCCAGGTGGCGGGTGGCTCTCACCCTTTGACCTGGCCACCGCACATTTCGAAGTAGATTGTAGTAGAAATATGAACATGGTGAGCCTCTCTACGTTCTATATCTTCGTATTCTCATGCACCTAACCTCTCTGCCTTACCTATCTGCGGACGAAAGAGCGGTTACACATCCCCTAGCAATTATCCTACCGTGAGTCTTAGTAGAGCTATTTCTCTGTCTCCTCAAAGGCTAAACCTCCCCGCTAGCCATATAGTATTCCCACATATGCTAGCAACTATAGTACCGTGAGTTGTAGTAGAGCTATTTCTCTGTCCTCCCAACGGGCTAAACTCCCCTGCTAGCCATATATTCTTCCCAAATCTGAGTGGAACGGTGGATACTTTCCGCCTGCTGCACCCAATCCGACAACAAACAACGATTCGTCCAAGTGTTGCGACAACTGTGGTGGAAATTGCTCCGGATGCTGCGAGGGTTGCGCCAGATGCTCCGAAGCCTGCAATGCCTGCTGCCAATGTCTTGACTTCATCGCCGAGTGTTTCCGATTCGTCTTTTGCTGCAAAGGCTGCGACTGCGACTGCAATTGCAATTGCAGTTGTCCCGATTGTAACTGTAATTGTTAACCTTATGGTTTTTGGGTATGTTTTTCTTCTTCTGATGCTTACGCTGGTCCTCATGTCAACTCCTTCGCCGTGCAGTTTCCGCGCGATATCGCCTCGTCAATGCGGGGCTGCCAAGACTCGGGTTTCCCCGGGAGACGGTTGGACTTTCTGATAGAAATGGCATTTCAAATCTTGTATCGTTGCACCCACAGTTTCCTTCATTTTTCTCTTGGACGCTCGCGTTGTGACAATATCTGGACTATGGACTTACTTTTTGTAATCGTGGACTCTTGCGAGTTATCGTTATCTGACTGATGTGTAATTATGGACCAGAATAAATAACAGACTACTGTGGTACGAGAGAAATGAATTTCAATGATTAGATGTACAAGGTTCAAGATACGAGGTCCTTGCCCGTGATGACACAATCATGATGCCAATCAAGTCTACTACGAGAGAAATTCCGAGTATAAGTGTGATATGAATAGATCACACCGAGATGTGGGGCTTCGGGAAGGTTCGATCGGAGATATGGAAGCACATAATGCACCTGACAGACTCGTATCAGGACATATACATCACGGACGAATTGAGGCCCACCGAGGCAAATAAGAGGTAACTGGGCTCCTGATAGGCTTCGTTGATGAGCAGAGGAATGACAGCCACTTTGATCCGCTACGGCGAATACGATTGAACCCTTCCCTGTAGAAACGAAGAAGCGTTGGTCACTTTATCCACCAACCGCAGGAGGCGTTCACATACATATATCAAAAGGGTAGGCGAGCAACGGTTGCGAGAGCACATCGTCCTCGTACTGAGCAAAAATGATCTCGGTGCTGACACTCGAGGACTTGCTCCTGGGTTGCTTGTCAACAAGGACAAAATCAAGAAATTTCCAATAGTACCTACATAGAATAACAATAAATACAGCCTTTGTTTCGTCCTTCACATTGCGTGCCTCCTAGGACGGGTTTTTCGCGACAATGAAGATGGAACAGAACAATATTATAAACACGTTGGGCAGAATACCTATCAAGTCAACTACGAGAGGGAGTTAGCTGTATACGAGCAGGTTGCCGATAAGCGACATACGAAGTGTGCCAAAGGAGGGAGTTCCTGGAAGCATGTACCGGAGACCTGGAAACGCGAACAAAGAGGCTAGGGACTCGATTAATTGTGTGAATGGCAAAAATAACGGTTTGGACGCTCACCCAAGGAAATAGCAATGATATCGGGGGAGGGCCGTTGCTTTCGCGTCACAATAGTAAGGTATCTGTGATTGTAATTGGTGAATGACCGCATCTGGCCTAGATTAATGCTAGGCTCACGTCCTGAGTGCGATGACAATGGCAACGATCCAGCCGGCGATGAAGATCATCAACGCGGTGACTTTGACCAGACAAGGTCGACGAATGATAAATTTGACATGAAGCTCGCAACCCGCATCTGGATCTGGGTCCTCACATGTGTTGACAGTGTTGGACGAGACCTGCCAATTCACTGCAATGGCCTTCAAAACCGGAAACAGATATGTAGAGGATAAAACATTGAGTGCTTACGTATGTGACCTCTGATGGAGATACCATGGATGCCCAACGCAAAGCAGTTGGGGAAACCAGCTTGTTCTGCAGCGACTACACCAGGATTAGCCACGCTACGATTGACCATAGGTGCACCGCGCACCTTGGTCCGTCAGGGTAAGTACGATTGAGCCTGTCCCTGTTGAGACAAGAAAGTCTTAGCTTATACTCTTTCAAGACCTGCAAGAGTACGTAGGAATTCACGTACAAACATCAAAAGGATAGGCGAATAGTGGCTGCGAAAGGGTGTCATCTCCCTTGTACTGAGTAAATTCGATTCCAGTGTCAACACTTTCGAATTTGTGCCTTGATTTATTGTCAGTACGATGGGTAGACGAGTTGATGGCCTACTCCTCACTGTCCAAGGGTTGAAATTGGAGGGAGCGTGAGATTGTCCACGCAATAGAGGTCATAGGATTTGATAAAAGGTATAGTTGTCATGTTTGGGGTTCGTGAGTCGGGAACCGCCATGGCATCGCGATAGAGGTTCCATTTCCGGACGTTGGATTTTTCTCCCTTCGAATAGAGGGACGAGTCTCCTGGGACGGTGTACAGTAGAGACCAAGAAACCACTTTAAGGTATGTCGGTCAGAGCACGGCGACAATCCAGTGAGAATAGACAGACGCACTCATGGTTTGTCCCTCAGAATCAAATTTGACCAGGTTTCCCCTCAGCTTTTAGTTAAAAGTTTGTCAGTAAGGTATAGTATAAGTCGGGATGGCAGCAGACCTGGACTGGTGCATCCTTCCTTTTCCCGCCGGAGCCGTGAATCGTTCCCTGTGCTTTGACAGACGCCACGACAAACGAGAGCCTACGTAATCATTCAGATGTTTATTCAAAGAAGGATGAATAATGGTCATACATAACGACAAGAAATATGACCAAGGGAATGTGATTCTGGTCTGGTGGTGGTCTTCGTCCTATGCGCTTCCGGTGCTCGATTAAATTCGCAGCGAACCTCGCCCTGGTGGAATTCGCGGTATTCGACGCTCTTTGACATGCCATCTTGTGAGGAAAGAGGGGCTTCCGATGTGAATGAATATTTAGAGCAGAGGTGATGATAGCGTCATGCGAGGAGTTGACGAGATCCCAACAATGATTATGGGCTTATATACTAGGATCAAGATCATAAGACTGCTAAGCCGTTAGATGACTGAGCCAAGGCCAAGCCCAGACGGGGCTGTCTTCAGCGCGGCAAAGGGACTCTCAAGCAGCGTTTCGCTCTCCTCTCTGAGACTTTTCGGTAGATCGGTCGGTTATAGTTCTTGGGAGAAAAGATTGTTCCCCCATGGCTCGTAGACGATATCAGTACTGAGGTCGCGGACTGATCAAACCGACGTCTAATAGATGTTGGTTCACGAACGTGACCAAACAAGTACGAGTACGGAAAAAAATTATATTCAAATAGTCGTCAGTCCGTTGGGTCGGCCAGCTGGTCCGGAGCGAGTGGGACGGTCATTTTGAAAGTATAAGTCGGAGCCAAGCTTGGCTTCGCCCTGCAACGCTGGTTGGATTTCCAGTCTCGCCCGCAAAAAGCGTGTCCCCCCTGACAATATGATACCAAGAAATTGGTCAGATTGGCTTACTTATCCCAAGAACACCACGCACGTTGGGTGATGGTTGTTGTGATAGTTTACCAAATATGACGAAGATTGAGCTCGTACTTTCATGGTATACTCTTTCCAGGACCTGCAAGAGCGGAAGTTTTGCGTACAGACACCGAAAGGGCTGGTCGAATAGTGGTGAGCACAATCAACACACTTGATCGTCTCCCAACCTTTTCCATTCCGCTACCCGACGGTTATACTGACTCATAATAGACGTAATGCTTCCTTGACTCGTACATTACTTGGCATTCGGAGGTCCTTGGGCTTTCCCCATGTCATGTCATTCCAAACCCCGATTATATCACGCCTCCACCCAATACGGGTCCCTCTATTTCGGTCTTGGACTGTGTGACATCACTCTTCGAACTACGGCTTTAGCTCTGGTGATCTCGGACTTCTGTGCGCTATAATTATCTGACGAACAGACATTTAATTACGGAGCGACCCAGGAGGAAGGGGCAAAATGCATAGGGCCTATTGAATACCCTATAAGAGGTAGGTTTTTATCAATCCTAAAATGCCATTTGACCACCCGTTTATGCGACCGGGTGCTGCACTGATCAATAGGAGAGACGAAAGCTTGAACTGACTACGGCCACAGCAAAGTCGCCTTGAACGAACATGGCCTCGTACATCTACACTCACAGATCTTTCTTTGAAAGGCAAGGAGCATACATGTTTGGAACCTCGTCACATCAATCGCTCCAGCTGGTAATATGCCCGCGACTGCTCGGACTGCCTCTGTCTAGGCAGAAGATGAGATTGTAAGTACTATTGCGACAGCACTAATACCTGTAGTTGCTACTGGGAACCAATCCCGCATGCATTTGGTACGCTCCCTTACTTTGCACAATTCGCGCTCGTTTTCATTTACGCAGTCGCGCTTATATTACCCGACTGCCAAGACCCGAAGCTCTGTATTTGCACATCCTCTGAATTTCCTTATTCGACTCGAAACTGAAGCGGATTTCCACATATCTCTATCTAAACCTCGCTCTTCGGGCTCTGAATACGTGTAGCATGTATACTCTTTATTTCGGCGACCCGGAATTACTGATTCATAGGCTGTGACCCGAGACCGCTGCGTGCCGGATTACCTTGGTGGACGATGAATGAGAAGGCAAGCTGCGGATAGGGCCTAATAGAGACGCACAGCTGATAACTGGAGTAAAGTTACAGCTTTGGGCGTATGTACGTGCCTGAAAGTCGAAGGCCCGCGCCTATTATGCCTCCAATCGGATACTTAAAGGACAAGGTTTTGACCCCACCTCGCAGATCCCAAACCAAGTCGGTACCAAGAAGTGCAGTAGGTGAGCCTCTTTAGCCATTTGTGTCGCTGTTGTTCTATCGCTCAACTGTTTATATTTCATACTCCGATTGCTGGATGAAAGACCAAGCTTACGCTACAATGAACCACGAAACAACCTCCAGTCAACAGATAGAACAGGTAGAGCCCTCCATCTTATAGTATTCTCAGTTGCCGTATCTTTAACTCCTTCATCCCCATTGGTGAAAGACTGAACGGACGGCGACCAGCGCTCCGACGCCCGCCCAGGAACCTGTTGTAAGTGCTTACCTAGTTATATCTTCCCTCTATCGACTAAAATTCACTCTCAGAAGTCTTCTGAACCCCAAACGTCTGACTGGACTGGCGGATACTTTCCACCTGAAAAGGACGTCGACCAGAAGAACAAGGACAACGCTGCTCGAGACAAGAAGAAGAACAAAAAGAAGAAGAATAAACAAGAACGAGATCGACGTGATACAGGCGGCACTAATCGTCAAGACAACGTCCACTGTTTCAGCGACTTTGTGGATTGCGTTTTGGCCAGCACCAGAGTCTGTAGGATGTGCAAATGCAAGTGCAATTGCAGTTGCAGTGATTCCGATTGTTGAAAGGAAATGCCAAACTCGGGTATTTGGCGCGCTACTCTTACTCCTTTGTGCAGTGTATGCTCGTTATCGAGAAGAACACCCGGCCGTAGACTCAATCGCGCTTATCCTCGGCTGCCAAGCATCGGCGCTCCGGCATTGTTTGTTGTAGATCTTTTTCAGTCCTTTCTTTCCTATTCCAGTCAAGTTCAAGACTGGTTTTGAATTTATATACATATCCAACCGCCAATAACCCCCGCATCCTGAATATTATGACTGTCTTTTACTTTGGGCCACATCGAAATATGGATATACGGATTATAATCCTAAACTGCTGCGCGTTGGATGTGGACCAGGGAACACAACTGAGTCAACAAAGGATAGGAATTTGGCCGGGACGGAGGATAATGTTTATGACAGGAGGGCGAAGGGTGTTCAGCGTTTGGATGTGCATATATAAACCTGACGGGTAAAGCCTCTCACATCAGCCAAAGCTTTCGACCCGGACCCGACGATCCGACGGACATATATAAACTCTGACCCGTCACTGCAGAATCCAAATCAAAGAGGTGCAACTGGTGAGCCCCCTTATCCCTATTTCGTTCTGGTTTTCGTAGTTCTGACCTTTTTTGTTTTGTTTCATATGCTGATTGGCTGAGAACAGACTAACCACCATGAGTACTCCAGAACGTGTGAGCAAGGAAAGCTTATGTCTGCACTACTTCTCGACTAACAACTGCTGATTCCAGCAGTCTCCTTCTACGGCTCAAAAGTCTGACTGGAATGGGGGATACTTTCCAGTACCACCAGCAGTAGATCCTGGACAGGGCACGACTGAGGTTCGTGCTGACCAGAACAAGCAGAAGACGTCTAGTCATGACTGGGGTAATGGCAACATTAATTGTCACGACTGCATCGATTGCTGCTGCTGCTGCGCCCAATGCCTCATCTGTATAACAGATTGCCTCCGGGCCTTGGCCGCTTGCTGGAGTGCATGCGGTGAATGCGACTGCAACTGCGATTGCGATTGCGATTGTTGATATTGACACTCGTAACGGATGTCTGGTATGCTCCTTTTCTCTCTGATATACGTGCTCGTTCTCACTCACCATAAGCCGCACCAGTTTCGATCCGAGACGCTTCCACCGGGTAGCCGATACACGGCGCTCCGAGGACTAGACCATATGATCTTTTCGGACTACTTTATTTAGATTCAGTAAACAGGACGGTTATTCCGATAAAGGCACGAACCGCTGGCTCAAGACTTTTCATACTCTTATGCTATTTTTTCTTTTCTTCTGGGAGATTGGACAATCAGTCTTTGTACTAATAGAGCACCAAATATATACGCCAAAGATCCTTATGTACTTCAAGCCCTGTGCAAAGTTGAGGCGGAGTTTGAAATGTTTTTGGCCCGGACCTTCCTCTCACATTCTGAGCAAAGCCTCATCAAATCTCTCGAAAATATCAAGCTTACGCCCTCGTCTACGACTTTAATTGCACTACATGCTCCTGCACCGAAACTCCAACCCTTGTTCGACCAAATCTCCAAGTTTCCGTCAAAGAATATAGGATGTTTATCGGCACCAATATCTTCAAAGCACCTTATATCACTCTCTCTTTTCAATATACCTTCTTCTATTGAACATCGTGTATGGCGGTCGACCATCCCAGGTACAGAACGCGCTCAAGTTGGGCGGTGGTACTCTAGAGAACAAATCAAGCGCGAGAGAAGTGAAGGATCCATGGAATCATCTCCTGATTGGAATTCTGATACTGCACGTCCGCCTGCCTTGCCTCATGCTCTACAGGGATTCGTCGACGCTAAACGACAGTGAGCATATTTCTCGCAAGGAAGCACCAAACTCTAATTGAATTACCATAGGATCTCTGGACTACTCTTTTTCACTGATGACGCTCCTCAGGGGCTCGCTACAAGCTTGAACCATTACTTTCCCAAAACGGCAAAGGTGATTTTCGTCGTCGAATCACTTCCAGTACGCTCCTCCTAAGCTATCGTAGATAGGTTCAATTGCGTCTTCGACTCCTTTCATCACAGGAAGACCGTTTACCATTTTCGAATCTGGGTCTATTTACTCGGACGGCGCGGTCGGAGTGGCAATTGCTGGTACCAAAGCATTAGGAATTCATCCAAACTTTTCATCTCTGAGACCTATCGGGATCCCATTGCTCACCACAAGGTATGTTCGTCCTCTGGCTGACAGCTCATCCGCTAAATACGGTCACAGCGCGGCTTCCAACATAATTTATACCATGAATAATCTGCCAGCAGCGGATATTCTCGCTCAGCTGCTTGGGTCTCGGGTTAACGCAAACGTCGAAGATCGTCCAACGATCTACTTGGGTGTCTTGGATGCTCAAGGCAAGGTAGACATATCCGTATTTCCGCCCTTATTTACCATATTTCTAACCTTATGGGAAGATAACTCGAACTTTTTCTGTTTTGGCTGGTTCACCGTCTCGAGGTGCTT
>WSTS01000340.1:0-15503 GCA_019627755.1 Serendipita sp. 411 | reverse complement strand
GACAAGTCTAAACGAGTCTATTCTTCTCCTTCTCATCCGCTTATTTGCTAGTTTGTGTATGATTGATATTGACAAAATCGCGCAGTTTCGCCCCCGTATGCCAGACTTCAAACGGACTGAAAGAAATAACGTTATTCTCGTTGTTGACTTGTTGGTTGAAAAAGAGCAGAAGGACAGGAACTGCATAATTTCACTTTGCTTGATGTAAGATGTCGTGGCCGGAAAGCGATAGCCTTGGCGTGGTAGGCATCTTCGACCTGGCCATGTCGGTGGCATCCGAAGAGCCAGTCGACGTCGAGCTCTTATCCTATAAGAAACTTTTTCTTGAACACCTCTCGTGCACACAGCACCACTTTTATACCAAAACACCTGAAGAGGACGTGATCGAGAGCAAGCTTCGTTCCTCCATTGTGCCACCCAACACGTTTTGGACAAACGAGGAGAAAGAAATCTTCTTCCGCAGTATTTCGCGTCATTCAAAGCTGAGACCGGATCTCATTGCGGCTGACATTGGGGAGAAGAAAACGGTGGTGGATGTAATCGCGTACATTGCATTGTTAGAGGAGGGTGTCAAGTCATTGGCGAATGAAGAAATAGAAGATGATGATGATGATGATGATGTAGTAGAAGAACCATTACAGCATTCGGCGCGGGTCATGTCGGACAAGTGGATCCATTTCGAGGAGATACAGTCGGTCAAACTGATGAAGATGGAAATCCAGTGGGAAGCAGAAAACGTGGAAAGAGAGCGTATAAAACTAGCGAGGAAGATTAAGAAAACAATTGGCTCTTCGCGTGCGGAAGGACTGATCCGGTCCAGAGCCCTCGATAGGGAGTATCGCCAACGGTTCGAGGCAGAAATGGAGGTTGTGGAGAAACAATGGGCAAGAGAAGATATGTTGGAAAGATTAGGAGAGTTGGACCTCTCAAATATACAGAAGATCATTCGGGTTGCGGAGGAGGAAGAGCAACAGCAGCGGCAAGGGAGGTTCGCGAGTCCTAACCCCGAGGAAGATGGTCGCCCTCCCAAATCGGGAATGGCCCAAGAGGAGGATGGTTAGTGTATACAATCATCTGCATCGCCAAGTACTCAATAAGAACTACAGGGATGGCTTCTATGACACCGGAAGAACGGAGACGTTGGCAAAAACGAATGTATATGCGACGTATGAGAGCCGCTGCTTCTGGAACTGTTGCGGTCGAGGACGAAAGGAGGCTCAAGCCAGGAAGAAGGCCCAACGAAGGGCACTCGCAAACCAAACATCCCGAACCCACCCGGTCCACGAACTCGACTATTCAAGGGATAACAGGCGCCAATGTGTCGCAAGGGTCCAAGAATGGTATTGAGTCCCCTCGAGACGATGAAGGTCGTCGTTACCGACCTCGAGGACTGACCACTGATCAAAAGATTCAAAAATCTCTCCAAGACTTGGAGGTTGATATTACTTTCCTTCGAGAACATGGTCTCGACCTCTTCAACCTCTCGAAGTTTGGGTGGCTGTGGAGGTTTGCATATTTTTGAGGTCCTTTCCACGTAATACTCACATATCGCAAGTATAGTGTCATAGGAAGTGACTCCGACGTGGACTCTATTTCATACACGACCCTCAAGATGATGCGACTCTTGCTCGATCTGTTCCTTCACGCCGTTATACATTGTGTCATCGTCAATGCAGAGGAAGAAAGGGAGATGAAGGAACAGACCAAGGTGTTCAAAGACGCCACGGATAGTGTCAGTCGCATCATCATCTGATTCCGCATCTGATCCGGGGTTTCTAGATCAAATCGTACCATGTGATAAATGCATTGAACCTTCTTGGTTTCGGCCGCTATAAGAGCAGGAAATGGTTTCTCGAACGAATTGGCTCGAGCGACAATACGGCGGCATCAACATCAGACGATTATGCGGGTCCCGGAGAAGAAGGTGACATGGACCACCGGGATAACGTATACCCTCCGATCGTCTATCATGAAACACTATTGGAGCCACTCGACACTCTGGTGGAAGGCGACGTCATCATGCCAGTGGATGAGGAAGCGGAGAAACAAATCCAGATGGCGGAACTCGCCGCCAACTATGCACTCGAATCTATTGATGCACTAAATGATAAACGTCATGAACGGATGCTATGGAAGAGAATGGGCATATCACCCGACAAATGGGCAGCGAAAGCAGATGGTGGCATTGACCTCCTGGACTACCAAGACGAGGATGGAACAGTGGAGGTGCATGGAGACGCGTCCAACAGCAAATCACTACGGTTAAGGCCCGCGGATGAAAATACGAAAAGCCAACCGTTCATCTTTGATTCGGATGAGGAAGAAGACCAGAGGGACGACATGATGGATATTTGATATTGATAATTATACTAACGTGGTCTCTGTTTTTCTTTTCCTTATCCAGTACATTTGGTTACTACACTATGCTCTAGGCCATTATGTAGCTCCACTTTATTCAACCATAATACAGAATTCCCACCTATTCGTCAAAAGCTAAACAATGCTTTTTTATGCCTTTTGAATCGGATCCGGCTCCAATTATCCGACATATCAGCGGATGCGAGAGAATGCTCTCTGCGACCCTTGTGTCATTATTTCTGAGACTTTGCCTTGAGCCGTCGTCATCCCAGCGCAAAGGAAAGCGATAGCGAACCTCGGACTGGGCTTGTTTAACCCTGCCTGGCAGGAAAGAAGTGCGCCATTGCCATCCGTCAGTACAAGAGCGACCCTTTTGTCGAGCGGAATCCGAGTGGATTACAGTTTATTCTGGGGAGAGGGCCCATTCGGCATCGCTCCTTGGACCTGCTCACAACTTGCATTTCGGGATCCTCCATCCTTGAACCTCACTTTTACCCTTCATAGTACCTAGAACACTATTCTAGAGGAGAAATTCGTAGATAATGCCATCCACTGCGCCACCGGTACGCATTTGTCCATCGTCCATTGTCCATTGGCACGGTCGTGCATAACAGATGGAAAAAACCCAATCCGAGGTTTATGGAATCTGACGGAAGTATGTTATAGCTTAGAAGGAAGCTCGTTATTGTCGGTGATGGTGCTTGCGGAAAGGTATGAGCTAACGAACCCCCACTTGGGCATAAACGCTCACTTCGCACCTCATCATTTCCCATCGAACAGACGAGTCTACTATGCGTATTTGCGATAGGGGAATTTCCGCGGGAATACGTAAGTCTCTCCGGACAGCCCACTTTTACCGGTTCATGGCCATACTCACAAGCTTGCGCGCGTCTTTTCGGGCCCTTATAGCAACCTAGTGAGTACCAAACGGATAAGCTCCTAGATAGTATAACGAAGAGGTGCTAATGAACCTGTTCCTCTTTCTCTCCAGCAATCTTCGACAATTATGTCGCAGAGATTCGTTTGGATGGAAAGGCGGTGCAGCTCGCTCTTTGGGATACAGCGTCAGTGATCTTTGATTTTACTTCTCGTCTCCAACATCGTCCCCTCTGGGCCCCCTTCCGTGGGCGTTGCGCTCTACGGAGAGAATCTGTCTCCGAGCGCTGGCATAGCTTGGGTCATATCTGCTACCCGTGTGCGATTGTGCGGAATGGCGGGACCCACCGAGATTGGTTTCCACTGTCTGGACCCCCCGTTTCTCTATTTCGACGATTGTTTCTGAGTTGTCCCCGGTGGCAATAGGGGAGGAAGGAACAATCTGACTGACTCTGCAATTCATTTCCAGGGGACAAGAAGAATACGAAAGACTCCGGCCTCTGTCTTATTCTAAATCTCATGTCGTGCTGATTGCATTCGCCATCGATACTCCGGACTCGTTGGAGAATGTCACAGTCAAGGTGAGATCTCAGTTCAGCAAGGAGCTCCCTAGTTCTTTCGCCACTCATTTTGGGAAATTGTGGCTCATTTGGATTCGCTAGTGGAACGAGGAAGTCCGCTCCATCTGTGGTCCAGCAATCCCCGTGATACTGGTTGGTCTCAAATCCGACCTTCGACCACCACCAAACCACCCAGATGTCGACCAATATGTGTCACATGAGAAGGGCGAAGAGGTGGCACAAACGATAGGCGCGCGGGCTTACAAGGAATGTTCGGCTTTGAAAATGCAAGGCGTGGACGACGTGTTTGAGGCGGCGACAAGAGCGAGTCTTCTTGTCAGAGACAACCAAGCACCCAGAGCTAGAAAATCAGAGTCGGATGGTCATGGCGGCAACAAGACGGTCAAGAGCCAGGCGCACAAGTCGGGTTGTTGTGTGATCTGCTAGGATGCAGGTCCTTTTTGACAGTGATATTTATTCATCCACCTCCATTTTCGACGTGACCGGTCAGTTCCAGTCCTTCCAGTCGGTGGTTGAACCTGTGCGCTCATGCACTTGTATGCGCTGTAGCCATATTCCCCCCCTCCATCTCCATCTCGTCCTTTACTCCTTTACGATCCTCTCAA
Source organism: Serendipita sp. 411 (assembly GCA_019627755.1). NCBI lineage: Eukaryota > Fungi > Basidiomycota > Agaricomycetes > Sebacinales > Serendipitaceae > Serendipita > Serendipita sp. 411. The sequence continues at coordinate 11,083 of WSTS01000340.1, read as the reverse complement.
AACGACTACCTCTACTCATTCATCGACGATGGCCGATCAACTCCTCACGTTTTGTCATCTTTCTCAATGCCCATTGCTTGCGGGGGTTTTTACCCTTGGCGTTTGCTTGTCTGACCTCATAAATGACCCATCATGGTCCCTAATGGACACTCTCGATCCATCTCTACTGTTTACTCATTTTCATTATTACCTTGTCAATGACAATGATCTTTGATAACCGTCAGACTGGCAGCATAGATAAGGCTAATAAGTGTAACACATGTAGTCGAACTATTGCGAGCCTTACTTGGACCCTATATCGATACCATTATTGACGACATTTATTGGATATCTCGTATTTGTAGTGATCAGGGGACCTCTGCTATCTTTAGAATCAAGGTCAAACGATAATGTTCCGATTGGCCAGGCTCACGAGCAATGAAACATTATAACTCGCTATGACTGGCGATGAGTTATCGTGATTGTGCAGGCAAGGCGAGTTGTGGACATGTCTTGGTCTCCTTCCTCATCTTCGTCACCAGCGTCCTCACAAGCTTGCCTCCTGACTTTTCGCACTCTTGCCCCTCACGGTCCTGGACTAGAGACCATAGCATACGAGAATGTCCGATATAAGTTCGAATCCACCTGAGGGGCTCAATGTTATCCTTCGAACTAATCTTCGTGGGGAAGCAAGCAAGCCTGTTCCCCTGGGCGTCATCCCTGAGCTTCAAACAAATCCAAATGCTACTGTTGCAGTGTTGCGTCAATGCTTAGTGAAGAACAAGGCCTTTAGAATGCATGAAAGTGATTTGTTTGTATACCCAACAACACCAGTCGACTATGTAGTAGTCCCAAAGTCGAAAATTGTCCCCGTCGTACTCGAGTCAAGACTTCCTTGGAAGGTTTTGAAGAATACAAGTAGCATTCCCGTACGTATTCCCAGTTGTTCTCGTCCACTGATAGATGCTTACCCTATTTTATAGACTATTGAGATCCTTATTGCGTCAGACGGGGACACTCCGTCTGGGATAGCTCAGAGGGTCAATGGCACAACTGGTACCAAAGCACCCCAGCACTTTCCAAACACTTTATTATCGATGCCTATGTCTGCAGGAACATCGACATTGGGAGATATGATCGAACGGCTGGCACCCTCCCCTCCTCCTGAGAACGAGGAACATCCTCCTACATCACCGACATGGCCCGCAACGGTGAACCTCTCTGATGTTGGTGCACTAATTGCTATGACGACTGCTCTTACAATTCTTCGGGGTGTGGCGACTCCACCTCCACCTTCGAGCAAACCTCCTCCTCTCCCAGATGACGATGGTGACGCGGCCGACGTTGCACGTTACAATCACCAGCAATGGAACGACTTGATAAGATTCCATAAGCTGCTTCACGGAGTGAAGATGGGCAACGAGGACGGTCCCGTCAGAGCGCGTAAACCGTTGGTGAGTGCCAAAGTCGAAACAAAGAGATCGGAGAATAATTCTTGGCTAGCTGGAAGATTTCCCTCAGGGCACTGATCCAAAAGATGAAGTTCTCTATAAAGCCGCCGAATGCACTGTCCCTACGGAAGCTACAATGTCCACAGTTACCGTCGACAATAGTCGTGATTGCAAGTATACAACCAAAGGGTGGACAAAGGCGGCACTCAAAGTCTCGCCGCCATATCTTACAGTCAGTATCGTTGATACTTGTTGCTGGTGGGGCCCATAGCTGACTTTTACAGGTGGGATTTAGTGGGAATATCGAGCGGGACACTGTGGTAGAAACAAACCTGAGGTCTACGTACATTACTACGACGCACAGGTGTGATCTTGCTTCTCATCCGCGTCACAGACAGATGACCGTCATAACAGTTTCGACTATGCAACAATTAGATGTGAGTCTGAACTGTGTTTCAAAGGGAATATTTGATGACACTCTCTAGTCCTGGAAGACGAGATTACACTCTCACCCGATTTTCTGAACTGCGTCAGGGAGGCCCTTCAGCCTCTGGAGGGGTACAACATAGAAGACCTCGAATCTCTGGACGATTCCTCATCAAAAGGTGGCGACGAAAGTAGCACCAAACCCACGAGAAAGATGGAGACTTTGAGGCGTTACGTTTCGAGGCTACCGTTCCACGCCACGGAAAAAGAGCCAGCCGTAGCCAACGTCGATGTCGGAAATCGGGAAGATTCCAGACCTGGAAGTCCTGCTGACACCATTCGCGAGCGGAAAGAGGCGTGCGACGAAGCCCGAAGGCGATTTCAGGCACTATTCAAGGAGTATGGAGAGGTGTTTGCGCTCGAAGTGACACTTGGGGGATCGATATCCGACGTTCAGAGGGTTGAATCGACCGATAGGCATGAAGTGGAGAAAAAGAGTTACGAAATGGAATCGGAGTTGACGGCGGCCGTGCTTGGTATCGGCGAGTCGACGACTGTTCATAATGAACACGAGAATGATTCAAAGACCACGTATAAACGGAGCGCTCACAATTATCGTTATAGAGGTGGCGAACCGAAAGCGGCAGGCGATATCGGCAAGTGGAAAACTTCACTTCAGAGAGGTGAGTTTCGGTATTTCCGGTTTCAGTGTCGAGATCCCTTATAGTCTTTTGAGACAATTGGATCACCTGCAAGACGGACAAGGTCGTCCCTATTCTGGATCTAATCCCAAATAATCAACGTGGTTTTGAGCACTTAAAGAGAATAATAGAGCTTCTCTTCCCAAAACCTCCACTTCTTGGTAGATGGGTTAAGGGTAGTCCTGCAGTGAGAGGGTGTGAGTGGTTTTTTCTCTCGACGGCTTTTGTACTTACGACTGAGAATAGCCCAAGAATTCATGGGGAGGGAGGTATTTTATTCGCATTCTAATCGAGAGGGATGGTATATCCTCGGACAATCTCTCTCGAGCGATAGGGTTTTACTCGTCAAAGAGCGTACGCCAGGTGCAATTTGCCAAATCGAACGAACGATAGGAGTTTGGGATTCGGAGTCTCGATGGTGGACCAAAGTATGGAAGTTTCGTCTTGACAATGATTCTTACCAGCTGACTCGATGGATAAATGTTAGCATGATGAATACCTATTTGACCTCGAGCCAACGGATCCAGTTCGCTATGCAACAATAGGATCGGGTTTCTTCATGATCCCTCGTACTGATAAAAAGCGCGCGATTGGTTGGAGCTTGGACGAGGATCTCCACATGCCTTCACGGTTTTGTGCTGTCAATAAGGACTATCTCGTAAATGCCGAGTGTCGAAATCGCGTACGCCTCCCAGACCTGCATATTGCATTCGATATTCATTCACTGTTGACAGATTTGGAGCGCTTCACGATACTGGTGGTACCCAACAACCTGGTTGCGACCAAGAAGTTATAGAAAGGGAACAGCATGGCGAATTGCGACCCCTTCCAGAGATGTCGGCGAGCAAATGTTTGACTTAGAAGCATTCAAGGTGGCCGGTTCAAGGAATGCTCCGACGGGGAATATATGGATGCTAAAGAAGTCAGCCATAACCATCATCAATGAGGAGTAGAAATGGATAGTTATAGTGGGACGATTTGGAAGTGCAGGACATGCAGAATTTCCATTCTCCAGGTCAAAGTCTAGTTGTCTACATAGGAGTTTAACCTGAGCTCATGCGGTCTACGGAATCCGCCTGGAAGCATCAGGAATACAGCCAAGTAGCATATTTAATGATGATGGTGATCGTCCTTTGGCAAATCTTCTTCCAAGAACTTGAGCAATGCCGGACCTGTCAACTTGTTGTCCGCAGGGGGAGCCGCATCCTTTCCGTCCTTCGAGGCGGCACCCGCTGTCTTTGAGTCTAATATAGGCTCTGAAGATGCATATGTGCTGAGCTCAGAAGCGAGGTCGCCTGGCAATGTTGGTGTCTCGGGAGCTTGGGGGGCCTTGAATTCGCGAACAGCACCGACATGAGCGTCCTTTGCCTATAGAAAAGCGATCAGTCAGCTTCATTCTCGTCCCATGTGCGGCCAAGAGTGGCTGTCGTAAGTTTCGACATACAGCTGGAATGGGTTTGTAGGATTTCAACTCTCTCAAATACAAGTCTTGAACAAGGTCTAGAGTTACAGTGGAATTATGAGCCTTTGATCGAAGTTCTATGATCCCGAGCTTGCCTTTTCGGAGTGAACTAGATGTTGCGATACATCTTTGAGCAGGTACACGACCTAGAGTGGAGGCCTAAAAACAGCAAAGAAAAGATTGTTAATCCAAAGTTTCCTTTTTTCTTCTCCCGGAGGGGTCTGCAGACGCACAAGGCTTGCCGCGGATTGGACGAATAATCTCATGGAAGAGGCTGGGTCGAAGGTGGGCTAGAGCCTGAACTTACACCTTGAACCGTAACCAAATCTCAACATTATGTCTGCCATTATCAAACGCTCTGTCCCATTGGTCGCCGGTCTCACCAGCGTCCGTGCGCGCACCGTCGCCGTTGTTGGTGCTCGTTTCTACTCCCAAGATGGAGCAACCGCAAGGGATCCAGGATGGTCGTGAGTATCTTGCATGTAAAATTTTCTCAACGCTGAATCTTAATTTCTATAGGAAGAAGGAAAAGGCCATTGAAGGTTGGATTTTCGTCATTGTTTTTCGGGTGTGCATGTGACGAATGCGATTCGGCATTATAGACCAGCACGCCCACAACCGAGAAGTCGAGACGATCAAGAAATTGAGGGAACAAGTGAGTTTTTATACACATATTATGGACAGTACTCAATCATTTATGCTGCAGCTCGCAAAACAACAGAAGGAGTTGGTGAGTCTTGTCAGCTGCGGTATCTAACAACCGATATTAAACAATTTGAATTACCAGGAGGAGCGTGAAAAGAAGCTAGAGGAGATGAAGAAACCTGAGTAAGGATCACGATGTCAGGAGAAAACAGTGAACCATGTACGTTGGGTTTTCTATTCTTTCATGTGCCCGAAATGATTCACACTCACTCAGTGTAGACATTCTCGGTTCTGTCATTCAACCCATGTGCACATTTCCAGTTGCTCCAATCAAGAGTTTGACCAAGTCTTCTATCGAGCAAATATCATAGCACCTTGAGCCACCATCAGAAATAATGCTGACGAAATGATTACTGCTTTCTCATGGCATTTCAATATGGGGATGCGATCATCCTTCCCTGTACCACTCCCATGTCGGGTCTGGCGGATCACGTCGACGAGTGTAACCAAGTCTTAAAGCCAAGAATCTGCGCGTTTTTCGATACATTTCCGCATTTGTATGGGATCAAAATACTTCGCGTGGTACGAGGGGCGGACATTGAGGGTTAAATTCATGTCCCCTGCATCTACTGATGATTTAATATTAGATTCACAGGTCAAGCTCTTGTCACATATGCCTTAATTCATCAAAAATGAAGTGCCCAAACAAGGACTATAGGGTGGTCCCCAAGATCTCAAAGGGATATGCAATGGTCGACACTACAAATCTTGCGCTCACTTTTTTTCGGCTCTCTGTTGATTGCGTTTAATTGGTGACTTCGATATAGGTAAATACGGCTCCAAACACGTGTGTTATGTCACTGAACTCTACCTCGCCAGGTATCACTACACTACATAGCACCCTATCATACAAACCGAGGGTTTCTCTCGCGGTCGCAACATTTTCGGGTTTTTACCTATAAGTCTCATGGCCGGAATCATGCGGCTAATGATCGAGACGGCAGCACCGCCACTAAAGAGGAGTCATCCCATCCTCCTTTCCCTCTTCCAAGAGAAGCGCTCCCTGTCATCAGAGATATAAGGGAAAGAAATCGCCGGGTCAGGTTTCCTTTTTTTCAGAGTGATTTTCGCCTCTCAATGTTCACGTCACTAGCCATCTTGGCCTATCAACTTCTACTCTGCTCCCCAGCACTCGTTGCTGGCGGAGGTACCGACTTTGTCAGACCGCAAGTGCGAGTTACGACTACATTTGCCGATTTTGACGCTCGGATTATGGACCATTGGGGAGGGGGAGGTGGTAAATTCGTCACAATTTCGAAAGATTCGAAACATCCATTCCAAGGAAGAACCTTTGGAGGTGCAAAAAGGAAAGAAATAAGAGGAACGAGGGCATATGGGAGTGGGTACCCTTATGGAGTGGGTAACCAATCAACAATCGCCAGTCGTCCGTTTCCCTTTGGGGTATGGCCGCTGTATTGGGACCAGAATTTCATGGAATCCAGTGAATATGGTCCACAATACGATGCCATTCGCCCTGGAGGGTTCCTCGCGTACGCTCCCTTGCGGACGACCAAGGATCACTTCAACGTTACGGAGAATGAAGTATACTACGCAGTTGGAGATCGAGAGTCATTGCTACTCACAATGATCTCGTATGTAACCTGGTGCCACGTTGCCCCAGCTTGGCCTTCCAAATTTGACCCGACGTCGCCAAACTCGACAATCAAGCTAGAAAATGTTATCCAGTATTTCCGCGCGAGCAGCTTCGCACTTGCATCTCCGGCCTACAATAACACCCTCGCTCGTACATCGATTTCCGATACAAGAGATAGTACACCTCTGCCAGAAGCTATGGAGCACTCGCCATTCCGGAAATGCATCGACGAGGTCACAGAGAACGCACTTGCAATTGTCAACAAGCCGCCTGACCATAGACTTTCCGGTATTTTGATTTCGGTCTTTTTTTCGACGGGGTTCTTCGTCATCGTCGCCTTGGCCTACATGCTATGCGCCATTTTCTGCATTCTTCTGGCAATCAGGAAGTGGCTATGGTCCGGGCCACTCTCCTACCTCTCGAAGCTCAAGGAACGTATGTTCCCTGATCCAGAGATAAAGAGGCGAGAAATGGAAGCCATCAAGGAGGCGAGAAGACGAGAGATCTCGTACGAGAGCTATCCTTGATGACTCCTGAACCGGACATTCCTATACGCCATTATTTTGCACTATAATTTATCATTTTATATAATCCTATGCCCAGCACAATACCACGCTGCGGCAAATCCCTCTCGATCATACGCTGTGGATCACAATGAGTAGGCGAATTCAAGACAGCGTATCGAACGAGTTGGTGCGTTATTTTTTCCCTTCATATTCCAGTTTTGGAAATGTATCCGCCATAACCCCCTAACCTGCCTCTAGCTCAAGCTTTGTAGGCCTCAATCTGATAAGATGGTGTCAGTGGGTGAGTCTTAAATCACGGAATTTTGTGTGACATAAACCTCATTCCTAGAGCGCCTGTGCAGATCTATGCCTAAGCATTCAAAGGGTTGTCTTCCACATTGACCCCGCTCGACATGCCTATAAACCATATAATCAACCCAAATCGACACTCCATAGGCTCAGGTGGACTATCTCCAGCCTCAATTGGGCATCGCCACATGGACTACTGATATAAAGACGCTGCATGCCAGCAGAGCGCTTTACAAAGTCCCCCTCCTATCGATGCACCTATTGTGGGTATTCTTCTTCCTCCAAGCACTAGTCGTCTTCCCGACGGTTCTCGTCAATGCTGCGGGGACAGTGTTCGTCAAACCTCAAGTGCGGATCACGACCACGTTCACCAATTTTCATGCAAGGATTATGGACCACTGGGGGGGAGGGGGAGGCGAATTTGACTGGATTTCCCTGTATTCGAACCATCCATTCAAGGGAAGAACGTTTGGAGGTGCAAAAAGAAAGGAAATAAGAGGGACGAGGGCATTTGGGAGTGGATACCCCTATGGTGCTGGCAATCAGTCTACGGTTGCAGGACGTCCGTTTCCCTTTGGTGTGTGGCCGTTGTATTGGGACCAGAATTTCATGAATTCAAGTGAATATGGTCCACAATATGACGCTATACGCCCTGGAGGGTTCCTCACTTACGTTCCCTTACGAACGACTCAGCCGTATTTCAACGTTACAGATAGCGAAATATACTACGCCATTGGAGATCGAGATTCATTACTATTCATCATGATCTCGTATGTGACCTCGTGTCACGTCGCCCCGACATGGCCGTCCAGATTCGATCCCACATCCACCAACTCGACCGTCAAACTGGAGAATGTGATCCAGTACTTCCGTGCGAGCAGCTTCGCGTTGGCATCCCCCGCATACAACAACACCTTCGCTCATACTTCGAACTCTGAGACGAAGGATAGTACACCTTTACCTGACTTTATCGAGCACTCGCCGTTTCGGGAGTGCATAGGCGATGTGACGGAGAACGCACTTGCGATCATGAGCAAGCCGCCTAAAACGGTCTTTCCAGATTATCTGATTGTCGTCTTTGTGTTTCTAGGGGGCGGTATGTTCGGCCTCGCGGTCACTATATTGATATACACATGCTTGCTTGTCTTTGCAATCAAGAGGTGCTTATGGTCCGGACCATTTGCCTACCTCTCGGAACTCTTGGATCAGCTCTTCGAGATGAAGAAGCGGAAACAGGAGGCGAGAAGACGGCAAACGGAAGCAATTGCGGGGGAAAGAAGACAAGAGTTTGTTTACGAAAGATATCCTTGATGGAATCCAATCATATAGTTTATCACCTCGCATCCTACTGGTATGTTTGTCTATAACCCACTGCATCCCCATTCTTTCTGCTACCTATGGCGGATCACACCTAGTTGAGAACTAGTCATAAACCACGAACAGCTGGTTGTCGAATGTGAAGGAACTATCACAAAACTTTAATTTGGCACTCCATTAACCCCTACCAGGTACGGTGCTCATAAGACATTACTTCCACCCAACCATCTCCGACGTGATATACCGCGGACACACGATTTTCCTCACAAATTTGACTGGTCATTATGAACCACGGAATGTTTGAAATTCAGGGGGTGTCTCGTCCCTGGTCCCGCGCCAATGCCGCTGTGCCATCACTTGCTCGCGTCCTCGGTCTCTTACTCTATCACAATGTCAATATCGCCTATACTACGTGCGCTGGATTACGATAAACCGACCTATTTCTCAAAATCCTTGGCAGTCTGGCCTCAATCGAGCACCGCCACCAAAGTGGAAGTCTCCTCCGTGTCCTCCAGTATAAAGCGCTGTATGCCAGCTTGAAGGTCTCTTAGCGTCTTGATCAAGACTGCGCTCCCCAATGCACCCATCGTGGGCGTTCTTCGCTCTCCATGTCGTCCTAACTGTCGTCTCCCCGACAGTCCTCGTAAATGCTGCAGCAGGAACAGTATTTGTGAGACCTCAAGTACGAGTCACGACCACGTTCACCAATTTTCATGCACGGATTATGGACCACTGGGGGGGAGGGGGAGGCAGATTTGTCACGATCTCCAAGGGTTCGAGACACCCATTCGAAGGTCGCACATATGGAGGTGCGAAGCGAAAGGAAATAAGAGGGACGAGGGCATTCGGGAGTGGATACCCCTATGGAGCCAGTAATCAGTCGACAATTGCAGGACGTCCATTTCCCTTTGGTGTATGGCCGTTGTATTGGGACCAGAATTTCATGAATTCAAGTGAATATGGTCCACAATACGATGCTATTCGCCCCGGAGGGTTCCTCGTGTACGCTCCATTGCGGACAACCCAAGAGCACTTCAACGTTACAGATAGCGAAGTATACTATGCGATCGGAGATCGAGAGTCATTGCTACTCACAATGATCTCGTATGTGACTTGGTGTCATGTCACTCCAGCATGGCCTTCCAAGTTCGACCCGACGTCGCCAAATTCGACGATCAAACTGGAGAATGTAATCCAGTACTTCCGTGCGAGTAGTTTCGCACTAGCATCACCCGCATACAACAACACCTTCGCTCGGACATCGGTTTCTGACACGAAGGACAGTACACCTCTGCCGGAAATTATGGAGCACTCGCCATTCCGGCAATGCATCGACGAGGTCACAGAAAACGCACTTGCGATCATGAACAGGCCACCTGACACTAACCTTGCCGTTACTCTGATTCTTGTACTTATGTGGACGGGGGGCTTGGCCATCGCCGCCTTGGTTTTGACGACTGTCTGCACTTTTTACATTCTTCGGGCGACCAGGAAGTGGTTATGGTCTGGACCGCTTGCATACCTCTCCAAACTCTGGTATCGGTTATCTTCTATGATGAAGCGTAAAATGAATGCACGAAAATGGGAAATGGAGGCAATTAAGGAGGCAAGAAGACAAGAACTTGCTTACGAAAGATATCCTTGATAAATCCTAATCACCTAGTTCATCACCTCGCTTTCTATTTGTATGCCTGTCTATAACCCCATTATTTCATCCTCGAGAGCATTCTTATTACTGCCTATGGCGGGCCGCACATATTCGAGAACTGGTTTTAAGGTAAAACAGCTGTAAAGAACCTTCATTTGATGCTCCATTAATCTCTACCGGGTACTGTGTAAGCCAGGTGAGCCACTACTTCGACCCTACCATTACCGACAAGATATACGGCACACGATTTGCATTATAAGTTTGATTGGCTATTATGAACCAGGACATATCCGAAACTCAAAGAGTGTCTGTTCCCTGATCCAGAGCTAAAGAGGCGACGCAAGGCGATGGAAGCATCAATACGGGGGCTTAGGTACGAAACTTATTACTGCTATCGGGCCTTCTGTGAACTAATATTCTGCGCCAGACCTGTTTTCAATACCTTTCTGTACGGTTCCTTGGCCAGCTGATGTTTCGATCTACCTCGTCCGTTCCGTCATGCCGCCGTATCACTACTTGCGTCGACGATTTCCTACTCTACCACAGTATCATCTATACCATACACGCTGGATTACGATAAACCGACTCACTTTTCCAATTCCTTGGCAGTCTGGCCTTAATCGAGCACCGCCACTAAAGTGGAAGTCTCCTTCGTGTCCTCCAGTATAAAACGCTACACGCCAGCTTGAAGGTCTCTTAGAAGCTTGATCAAGACCACGTTTCCCTATGCACTCATTGTGGGTGTTCCTCGCTCTCAATGTCGTCCTAACCGTCTCCGGGATGGTTCTCGTCAATGCTGCAGGAACCGTGTTCGTGAGGCCTCAGATACGAGTGACGACTACATTTTCCAACTTCGAAGCTCGAATTATGGATCATTGGGGAGGAGGAGGAGGAAACGAGTTCTTCAGAATATCGGACTCGAAACATCCATTCGAGGGCCGTAGGTTTGGAGGTGCAAAGAGAAAGGAAATAAGAGGGACAAGGG